>CM060954.1:103785946-103860946 GCA_030765055.1 Mantis religiosa | reverse complement strand
ACTCTTCGCGTCCCTTTCTTGATGACCATATATCTTTCAAAAATCAGACTGTAGAGGAATATTTGGTCGAACTCTTTAGCATTAGATAGTGGGACGTGCCTTTGATCCCGGAACTGTTATGCAGTTTCGCAGGCCGCTGTGGTCTGCTGCAGCCTGTGGCCTCCGTGGTTTCATAACTTCATTCCTTTCTCCTGGGAGTGGTAGTTGTAATGTATCTGCAGATAACAGTGTGCGAGGTTCCCGCCTCTTCGTTTCATGACTTTTTCAGCTCATTCCTTAGTGCAAAATATTGTAGTAATTCTTACATAATTAAGATCCTAATACTATTTCAGTAGAAATAAAATTCTTACACCTTCCTCAAATTTTCCTTTTCTTTTCAATATTCAAACCCATTTCCCTTTACTTCCTCTGAAGTACCCTTTACCCCAAAATTTGTTCTCAACCACCATCTAAATATTTACTTGATTTTAACGATAAATATCACATTTCACTTTTTATAGTTTATATATACTGTTTTATTTATTTTTGAGAAAGTTTAATTGCAACAATTCAATTTGTACACCTTAATTTCATGCTTGTTTATAGCATCACATTTTGGTTTGGTGGAATACCAAATTTGGGCCTCATTTAAGTCTATGTTAGGTTTTCAAATGATAGCAGAATTATTCATAATAATTCATATTTATTCAGTATTGTTATTCAGAATTATCATAATTATTCAGAATTATTCACAATGCACGATAGCAGAATTGCTTGCATCTCTTAGCATACAACTGCCTGTCATTTAGTACCTCAGCCACTTTCTTTTCATCTTGCTTATTTCTTCCTGTTCCAGCTATTTTGTATAAGACCTTCCTTAATGTTTTTCCCCATTTCGCAATTTATATTACTCTTCACTATATTAAAACTTAAAATACTTGAAATCAGATTGTGACAGTTTGTGCCCAGTTTACGCGACCAGGCAGCAGGATTTGGAACCTTGTAGATACCACTCTTGAGGAATACTCAACTTCGGCGGACTTTAGACTATTTACTACCGTCAACACGTCTGCTCATAAGAGCATATACGTAATGCAACTGAAAAGTTTGGATCGTACTAATACTTATGGAAATAATAAGAGCACTTATTCAACTCTGACGGTGTTTTGGAAACTTCATTTTTACTAGAAAATGAAAGTGTCGATCCTTCGTATATGTTCTGCCCACGGATTAATTTATATTGTGTGCTGATATCACTTTCTTACGAGGCTTTTGTCTTAGTTGTTTCGCGTTTCCCCCTTTTCGTGTATGGGCGCGTGGTGGTTGTCTTGGCTTTCCTCTCGGAGTAACTCCGGGCAGGCGAGTCAAAAGAGTCGGGGGGCTCTGCTTTGATGGCGCGTGCATGGTGAGTAATTTGTTGTTCTATATTTAAGTATCAAATAGGCTGGAACACGTCCCCAGTTTTTCTATGCGACTGAAACCGTATGGGTTTGTTATGTAAAAGTCGACTGTCAATTTGTAACGCCTGAAAGGCAAGAGTTGTAACTTCCCCATTGCAATTAAAGGTATGTTATTCAGATGATCTGTTTTATTGACTTAGGAAGTAGGAGCAAAACCTTGGTTACACATTGGTCCTAACAATTTAAGTCCCTACCCCTATTTATAATTGTACCTTAGCCCCCGGGTGCGGTTCAATTGTTTCATAAAGGTCATTAATGGCCATGTAATTTCGTTCTACAATCACACCGAGGTTATATGTAACACTAAAACTGTATGTTAAAAAATCTATGCAAGAAACAGGAATGTCGAACATGCAGTGTTCTGAAAGCTGTTGGTATACCAATGGAACAGGAGAATAGGCACACGTTTGTTTGCTATCTTATTAGAACAGTAACTGGAAGCGTAATCGGATTGTAATACTATGGCTTAAAAATAAGAAATTCACTTAAGAAAATAGAACATATTGAATCTTTTTCTTGAGAGAAAATTATATTCACTATCATACAAATAGCATTGAAAATTATGAGGCAGTTTGACAAGAACTCTTGCTAGCTTAGATCACATACTTATGTACCAAGGCTTTTTTTTTTTTTTTTTCATTGTCGCCAGCTAAAATTAGAGAGAAAATATATGAGGTACTAAATTTCGCCAACACATAAATGACGACAGCTTCCTTAGCTCAGCAAAGATAACAAAAGAAAGTGTACGGAAACCATTGAAACGTTCTGCATTTATATCCTTCAAGCGGGTTTTCCCACAACATACATATGCAATTTATACGTTTATAATTTAAGTGAATATTGGCTAACAAGCTAATGGCTCTAATACAGAAAATACCTAGATTCAATGCTATAAGTTTTATTTGCTGCCTAAAAGTTTTACTGAATTGTTACAAAAGGTTGATTGGTAAAAGAATAATGTACCTTGCTTGTTTTAAGTGGGAATCAGCCAACAGTTAAATGCTGATGTTTCGCCACCAACAAATTTTTGGAAACTCCCGGAAAAGGAAATCTTTATAGAAAAGGATGAGTGTGTATGTCTGTGTCCGTAGGGGAGGTGATCCGTCCCCTTCAGCTCCCGAGGTGCGGTCGCTGCGGACCCTTAGCACTCGTGGTACCTCTGACGATACTAGAGAAACCTCAGGCCGAACATTCGAGCCCCTTACTGAATGGGAGTTGTTCGGATTGGGTTGTACTTGAAGGGGCAGTGTGATCCCGACAGCTGCCCGGGTATTGGGTACCTCCGGCCAGGCTACGGCTGCCCGGAGGGGGTAGTGGTTTGCCTCATAAGTCCCAAGTATTAGCCTGCAGAGCTAGCAGAAGGTGTGCTAGATCACCAGGCGGCCCCACCGAGGTTTACAGTAATCTTACCTGCGGGGTTGACGGGCGTAAGTGGCATATCCACTTCCATCCCGTCTTGACGTTGTGTTCAGCGGGGGGGGGGGGGGGGAAGGCTTTTTTAAGAAATCAGGTATTGCCGTATGGAAAAATCCCCAGAGTATCCATCGCTCCCGGGTAGAGGGAGGCCCGGGTCCTTGGTCCTATGCGTCCAGGATTAACGGGCGTGGAACCTCTGTATTTAACACCTAACTGTGTCTGTGTGTGTGTATGTGCGCGCGTCTGAGTGACAAAAGCAGCAAAGTCATTGAAATATGCAGATAACGCCTTGCTAAAATACCTATCGTGTGTAACACGTCTTTTAACTTTATTCTCTAAAAAAAATGGTGCAAACGATTTTTTTAAAGAAATATAAGTTTAATACATTTTATGACATATAAAACCTTTATCGTGAATGATTTGGAAGTATCCTTTGAACTCTTCATTACAAATCACGTTTGTACGAATGCTAAAGCATAACAGACGCACGAAAATATGTTATGAATTAAATAATTTATATCAAACCGTTTTTGCGGCCTTTTCCAGGTAACTGACCCTGACCGAGATTCGAACTCGGGACCTCTTGAACGTGAGGCAGACACGCTGCCACCACGCTATCGAGGCGGGCTTTACCCTTTTAAAGGTATTAGTTTTAATCCGTTTGTATTTCAACAGATATATTTTTTTTTTCAGGTGATAAGACATAAGACATTTGTTTCTCATCGTCATTTCCACGAACATGACTTCAAAGTTATAACACAAAGAGCGACTCTTTTAACCTACCGTATTATTCTTATATTCTTATATAGGGTATTTCAATAAGACTGTCTTACCTTTTAACTTAAATAAAGAATATTCTATAAATAATGGAAGTTTTTCATTTTGTAACATAACTAATGTCATTAATTGTGATGTCATGGAAGAGAATGTTACCGTGACTTCGTTGGGTTGCGCGTATACAGTTGACCCAATTTTCAATGACTGAAGAAAGTAAATTTGTTTCATCTTCACGAATAGTACGCGTGATGCTATTCATCAGATCATTTACTGTTTCTGGCTTGTTGGTATACACTGGAGATTTAACTTAAGCCCACAAGAAGTAACCAAACGGCGTTAAATCACATTATCTCGGGGGCTAGTTAACTTCAAAACCTTCAAAAGAAAATTTTAAACCGAAATAAAAAATAATTAAGGTACTTTCCGAAATTACATACTTAGGAATTGAATTAGTTCAACGAGTTTGAGGAGGTTTTGTAGTAGATAATTGAGACTGAAATGATGAAACCTCTGAACATCTTGAAGAGATAGATTGTTTTCTGAGCACTATGATATGTGGTACCATCTTGATCGAAACAGATGTTTCTGAAATCCATACCATCCAACTGAGGTCCAAAATAGTTCCTTATAGGAGCCCGGTATCCTTCTCCATTGGAAGTGCTTCTCCATCTTCGTCTTGAAACAAATATGACCAAAATCCACACCACATAGTACCCTTCGGGGATGAAGTAGTCGTTCCTGAATCTGCATTGGATTAGATTACTTCAATAGCAGCAATTTTGTTTGTTAACACAACCATACATCCAACAAATAACATTAATACAACTAGGAATTAAGAATTACACACGACAGATTATTAACATATGCAAATGTAAATAAACAAAGAAAAAGAAGCCGGTCTCCCTCAACCCCAAAATAAAGTCAAGGCTGAAGAGGGTACACCCCTGAAACAGCCATAGGGCGAAATAAGCCAGGGTGAAATAAACCCATGGGCGAAATAAGCCCTTAAACCCCTGTAGTAGTATCTATATTAGTTAAGAATGGCATTTGTGAAAAGATATAATCAATAGGATAAATTGTGCAAGGAAGGTGATTAGAAGTATGAACAGTCTTTTATGAAATAGGAATTTGATTATAAAGACCAGGAAACAAATTTTAAAAACAATAATAGAAAGTATACCTACATATGTGTCTGAAAGTTGGACAGTAAATGGAAGAATGCAGAAAAGAATATTAGCGACAGAATTGGTAGGACTTCAAAGAAGTGTGAGGATATCAAGGTTACAAAATATCAGAAATACCTACAGTAGACATGAAATAGCCGCACTGGAAACCGTTATAGACAGAATGTCCAGTAGAGCTCTACAGTGGTATGGGCATGTACAAAGGACGCCGGAAGAACTGTGGCCCAAACAACTCCTAAAGTGGGAAATGCCAGGCAGAAGAAAGCCTGGTCATAATTTACGGTCATAATTTTTCGCACTAAATTTCAATCTTATTACATTCATATTAGCATAATGTGAAATAAACACGCCGCAGTAGTTCCATTGTTAGTACTCCTTGTTCCCGCCTGTGAGAACCAAGCAAGTACATACATGTTCAGTGTCGCCTACCGCTGCAATGGAGGTAGCACGTAGTCAAAATTGATGTTAGAGGAAGATACGGAGCTTCTTTCAAACGCAATCACTTATGATGAACTTGGTTACATCATTTTGATCCTAAAAGCAAACAGCAAAGTTAAGTGTGGGAATCTCCTTCATCACCAACCCCTCAAAAAGCAAAAGTGGTTGCTTCTGCTGGGAGAGTTTTGGTCATGTCAATCTTTAATATTCATGAAACGGTTTTCCAGCATGCTGTACCTGCACACACATCAGTAACCTTGACAATATTACAGGGATGTCGTGAAAACTTTGCAAGTCCATATCAGGTGCAAAAGACAACATTTCCATGAAGCAGGCTGGATGCTGCACCACGATAATGCGTGACTGAATATTGCCAATGTTGTTGCTGAATATCTAGGAAAAATCAACATGAAGTGCAGTCCCCACCCTCCCTATAGTCCGGATTTAGCCCATGTGACTTTTTTCTATACTCTAACTTGAATTAATGCCTTCGTGGGAGGTATTATCCATCATCAGAAGCAGTGGTGAATGTTGCGAAGGCGATTTTGAAGGATCTCTCAAAAACGGTTTCCAGCATGTCTTTGAAGAATGGCAGAAACGCTGGGACAAGTGCATCGCATTCAGGGGAGACTATTTTGAGAAGGACCATCAAAATTATGAGGATAAGTAAGGGTACGTTGTCAAGAAAAAGTGATCTTTCTTCAGTGAAAAGCCCTCGTATATAGACATTTTAAGATGAGGAGACTGGAATAAGGACAATAGAACGACAGAAATCTCTGGAAAGTGGGAACAAAGGATTAACTGCTGTGAAGTGGAAAACCTTTAAATAAATAAAAAATTATACCGGAATAGTACTCTTTGTGTGTTATAACTTTTAGCACTTAATGCTGGTGTTTATTTTTGACACGTTGAACACCTTTCAGTATGTTCTTTTCTGTACGAATGGAACCAATGTTTCACAGCTCATAATAGGTAAGTAAATAACAGATGGAAAAAATTAAATTAGTTTTGTTTAACAGTCGTATTAGTTAAATTACTAATTAACAATATTGCTAATTCTATGTAAAGTTTTAAGCCTAATATTTAATATTTATTGTCTTTCAACGTAGTAGACTAATTAAAAAGCCATCTCTAGAATTCATCAGCATACTGTTCAATAATTTAATTGGAAAATGTATTTTAATAACCGATCATACCAAAACTAATATCTTCGGAATCAAAAGAAAGAACGAATGCATGTTATTCTGCTATGTTAAAATCCTTAACGGATTAAAGAAAAGTTATTGACTTAAGAATTTTCTCGAAAGAGGTACCCTTAATGTTACATATACGGCTTCCTTGGAAACACCGCGCAGGTGTATTTATGGCTGTATAAATGACTAACGTTTGAACAAAGTTTTATTAGTACTTAGGGTAATTTGTGTTAATATTAAGTTGATATTAAATAAGAACTTTTTATTACCGGTATACTTCTTCCTTTTCTTATGATGTACAAACAAAGAAAAGTCCAATTTATGGGGATGGCGACGAGCGAACCGTAAGTTCCTTTGTGTACTTCTAGATAGCATTCCCGCCTGTCAAGCTGAAGACAAGAGTTCGATTTCACGACAGGAGTGATAAATCACTTTGCAAAGAATGAGTAAGAAAGAAAGAAAACCGAAGCTCTAAACCTCGACAGCGTCGTAGGGATTTCGCCGTAGCTTTTTTCCTAAGGTAATACATGGAGCCTAAAAGGCCAGCCACCCACGTGAGGACGGAAGTGGATAAGCCACTTGCGCACGTCTACCTCTCTACGTTGGTACCGAAAGACAGTGAAGTGACTCATAAGCCCGCCTGGACATTACTGCACGAAATAATCTTATATGTGTTCCAGGAATCAATGCCTCGTCCGAGTCTAACACAATCCGAACAACTCCGTTATTACAGGAGCTCAGATGTTCGATTGGCATAGTTCTGGTGACATAAAGGCGGCTTAACAACCAACACAGAACATAAGACGATCTACGGAAATCATCATCGGCTCAAGCGAGTCACACTAGTCCAGCGGAACCTGTCACTGGAATCGCCAACTTTCAGAATATGAAACAGGTCTCACAACGTTGCGGTACATCAAGATACGTCACACTCGTATTTATTTGTTTTGCAACAAGTGGGGAGACAATTTTAACTGAACCTAACAGCTCGTTGCTATACATCATATTCCCATGTTTTATTTTTTATTGTTCTCTATTTCCTTTTAATCCATTTCCGTTTGCACTATAGAACACGTGGCGTTCCCCCAGGTAGTGTCCTGGCACCCACTCTCTTCCTTCTGCCACGCTGCTCACTGTATCTCTTTGCTGACGATACAGCTGTCACCTCCACATCATCAGAGCTCTACCTGTCTACTCGCAGGATTCAGCAATATGCTGACCCCCTCACCACCTGGCTCGAACGTTGGCGCCTACACGTCAACCCACAGAAGAGCCATGCCATCACCTTCTGTCGAAGACGAATAGCGGATCTTTCACCAATTCGCCTAGCTGGTGAGGACGTCCATTGGAAAACACGTTAAGTATCTTGGCGTTCTACTCGACATCAAATTGACCTGCAGAGACCACATTACATATGTGGCTAATAAAGTTAGCAAAAGAATGGGTATGCTACATCTACCCTATAACCGACGATCAGTCATGTCTCTGCCTACAAAACTGCACCTGTATAAGCAAGTACTCCGGCCAGCCCTCACATGCTCCAGTGAAATATTCGGAGTAACAGCCAAGTCTAACCCTCACCACCTTGAAATTCTACAAACCCGATTCCTCCGCATTGTCACAGACTCCCCTTGGTATATCCCCAATATAGTTATCTGACGTGACCTACGTATTCCCACAATAACAGACTACATCCATACCCTTTCACGTTCCTTCTATCAAAATCTCTCCCACAACTTCAACTCCCTCATCCGCGGTCTAGGTTAGTACAATGGAAATCGGGTAAATGTTTAAGAGCTTGTCAATATAACATGGCTTTGAAACTCCGTTTGATTTGCAGTGCCATTTGAAGCAGGAAAAACAAATAATATCTCAAAAAATTTTTGCTTAAACAGTATGGATTTCACTTAACATGTGTGTTTAAACATTATCTTCACTCGTTGTGATGAAATTTTAGCAATATCGTACAGTTTGCGGCAGTACTTTCTCTACGTCTCAGGGCTGCACGTACCTGGATCGACGTCGGGACTCCTTCCTCGGTATCTACGTCGTCGTCGACTGCTTGCTTTATCCTTGGCTCTAGTTGCTGTCTCCTGCATGGACTCATTTTTGGTTTCTCAAGGTGTTGAGGTTGAGACAACACAAACATCCGATAATCTAGGAACTGCTTTAATTTGTCCTTACACTTGTGTGGAACCCGGGCACCTTCAAATAAGTGCACTTTATCTGGACATTTTACAGTACATTTTACTGGACGTGGCACATCTTAAGAGAATGAACCGTCAGACACACCAGACGAACGCATAGCATATACTTGACTGCCATGAGGCAATGAGGCAATGAGCAAATGATGGTTGAATGCGGGTTTCTGCCCTCTTATATACACAGCACGGCGTCACAAGGAAGAACTAAGAGAATATTGACCTGAGTAATGGTACAGTAAAATAGCTAACATTCCATACTATTGCGTGACATCCGCCCTTCATAGACTGTCGCCCGGGCGTGGAGTGTTTGTCACGTATATCTGCCCAGGTTCGTTACAATATTTTACATAAAAGTCTACAATTTTACTTTTACAAACATAGCTAGTTACACTTCTCAAATGCATATAAAATTATAAAACAATATTACATAATTAAATCGATAATCTCTCCAAGGACCAAAAGTTCCTGTTTCAAGTTAACCACCTATGCCAAAGGGCCTTAAAAACAAAATGACACTCTTCCCAGAAAATTCAACTCATAATCTGCAATGAAATTATCACACACGTAAGACATACTTAACAAAATCAGCAGAGCTATTATGAAAACGTCAAAGGTCAAAATTTTCCAAAAACATCTATTTAACAGTGTTTAGGGGTGGTAATTTTCTTGAAATGCTGGAACATATGTAACTTAAGATACCACATCTGGTATTTTACCCACTTTATACTTTAAAATTATTCTGTTTCCAAACACTGACACTTGCACACCATTCTCTAAAAATGGTTATTAAGGTGTCATGGAACCTGAAACCATTTCTGGAGTGAAATGTCATTGCACAAATTTTATGTGCAACACCGAGCTCCTCTTCACAATACGTAATAATAAAAGTCACGTCTATAGCATTATAAGTATTGTACTTACATGAAATGTTATAATGAAATAAAAGTTAATACCTTTTTTAACTATAGAACAAATATATTAATACCATTATTAGGTCCATTATTCCTGCTTTTATTTTTAATTTTTTTATTGTTAGTTCATACAGTTGCACAAAGTAAAGCATAAGGGTGTTGTATTATTTATAATATACATCATATATGTTATAAATAATTGATCAAATAAGTAGCTATATATACAATAAAGGTAACAATACAACAACTTTAGTTTTTATTAATGTACAACAAATGCAGGAATGGAATACCAAAATATTTGGCATTACAACATATAGTAAACAAAGACAAATACGTGCTCTAGTGTCTTCAGACTTTCCTAAGTTCTGCAGCTATATGTTCATTTAAAAGCTACATTTTACAGTAGAGAACTAATTTTCTCTAACGAAAATCAGGAAATTTTTAAATATTTAGATCAAATGACACCATAAGCTATAAAAAGTATATTTAATAGAAATTGTAAAATTTAATTGTTAAACGTTAGTGTCAGTTTTGGACTAAATGTGCATTGTGCACATTGTTATATAACTTCCAGATGCTGAGGTTTACTTGATTTCATGGCATTTATCCTCACACTTAAAAACTGATGCACTAATTTGTTTTTAAACTAACTTAAATACATGTTTTATTTCTTTATGTAAAATCAAATTTTGGACAGTATCGGGTGTGTAAGTCTTCTGTTTCTATTACTGCCTTCATCCTACGGGGTATAGATGAGACCAAATGGCTAGTGAAATTTTCACGAGAGGATATTTAGCATTATTATGTCAGCACCATTCATAACAGATGAATGAGCCCAAGTGTTTACACAACCAATATTAAGGCAATTTTCTAATTAGACTTATTTATAATTAGACTTATTTCTAATTAGACTTATTTCGAAAACTACCAGAATGATATTTGCGTTTTTATAGATGAAGGTTTAAGGCATTGCTGTTAAAGTAGCAATATCAAACAGTAACATTCACATAAGGGATTCGAACTCATGTTGGTGAAGTTACAGGGCACGTGAGGTTTACCGCTCGATGCCCGTCTCGGTAGCGTGGTGATAGTATGTCTACCGCACGTTCGACAAGTCCCGAGTTCGAATTCCGGTCAGGGTGAGTTACCTGGATAAGGTTTTTTCGGGATTTTCCCTTATCCTGAAAGACGAATGTTGGGTATCGCTGAGCTCTATGGATCCTGGGCTGATTTGAGCATCATTTTTCCCATTTCATTCATCGTCAGATATGACTTAACGTAGGAGGAAGTAAACCACAAATAAAAAAAAATACCGCTCGGCTACCGTGCATACGGCGAAGCCGCAAGGTGCCTCCCCATCTGACACATAACTTTAAAATGAAACCAGAGTGGTTTCAAAGCGTATACTACAAAAATTAATTATACTTTCACCTAGTCGTGCACCTTATAGCCCAAAGTATAAAAAGGTAGAGCTATGATCTTTTCAGTCTGACTTTACCTTTCCAAAGTGTATATTGTGAAATGAACATCATCGAATTCTTCCGATGTTTTCCGAATCGAGCATTTCTTATGTTTATATGCTTAGGTCATTCAATAATTAGTGGCAGTATTTGAATTGACAAACAAACAAAACAATTTTGGAGCAGTCGTATTATTGCTCCACACATAAGGGAGCCGACGGATGACATCCACAGCGCCTTGCCGTCCTAATATTCGAACAGACTGCTCTAATACTGCTATAATTGCCTGTCTCGTTCTAAAGCGAACTCTTAGATGTGGTAATTTCATTTTCCCTTGTTAGTTCAATATCCAACATTCACATGTACATCATCACTTGCTGATTGCGGTCTGCCAGCTCCATTTTGACGCTTTTGATAAACGTCTTTCCTTCATCTACGAAATACATTCACCCACCTAGCCACGGTACGATATGGTAAAGTCTGCCTACACAAGATTCCAATAATTCTGTGTACAATTGCGGAGCATTTATACCTCTTGCAATCTAAATGTTAATGAAGCATTTTTATTTGTATTTACTAAATATATTTAGAAGAACCAAGGATAACACCTTACAATTATACTTACTAAAATATCTTATTAAATAAAATTGTTTTCAAACTCACAGCTAAGAAACATTTGTTGCTCTTATTTTTCATTATTATCAGCTTACATGATTAACCGCTGATAGCGACTAATGCAGGCAGTGTTGTCAAATTTTTGATGACCAACCCCCACACACAAACACGCACACACACATACATATATACACGAGGGCTGTTCAATAAAGAATGATCACCATTTTTTTGACAGCTTACCTTTACTCATCCCCATAATTTGGATAATCCTTCTCAATATAGGTTTCCCCAAATGCGATTCACTTGTCCCAGAGTTTCTGCCAGTGTTCAAAGACATGCTGGAAACAATTTTGTGAGATATCCTTCAAAATAATCTCCGCAACCTTCACCACTGCTTCTGATGATGGATAATGCTTCCCACGAAGGCGTTTCCTAATGTTAGCAAATAGAAAAAGTCACATGGGGCTAAATCCGTACTATAGGGAAGGTGAGGGATGCAGTTCACGTTGATTTTTGCAATATATTCAGCAACAACTGTGGCAATATACGGCCGCGCATTATCGTGGTGCAACATCCAGACTGCTTCACAGAAATGTGGTATTTTGCACCTGATAAGGTCTTTCAATGTTTTCAGGACATCCCTATAGTATTGCCCAGTTACTGATGTGTGTGCAGGTACAACATGCTAATAAACCATTCCATGAATATCAAAGAATGAGATGACCATAACGTTCAAAGATAAGCAAAAACTTTTGCTTTTGGTGGGGTTGCTGGTGAAGGAGATTTCCACACTGAGCTTTGCTGTTTGCTCACAGGATCGAAATGATGTAGCCAAGTTTCAACAACACTGAATAGAGGGTCGCGGATTCGAGTCCCGCCCTGGGCATGTGTGTTTATGTGTATAGTGTATGTGCGTGAAACTACAAAAAAAAGTTAGGTAATTAAACGGAAACAATAAAAACGGTTAAATAAGGAAAAGAAAAATATATTTCTATATACATATATATATTTTTTACTTGTTAAAAAAATAAAAAAAGACCAGCAGTTATTACGTTTGACAGAAACTCCAGATCTTCCTCTAACATCAACTTTAAGTGTATGTTACCTTCATTGCAGCAGTAGGCGATACTGAACATGTCTGAACTTGTCTGGTTCTCGCTGGCGGGAACCAGGAGTGCCAAAAATGAAACTGCTACGGCGTGTTTGTTTTACATTAAGCTACAGATTGAATTTTAGTTCAAAAAGTTATGACTGTAAAAAATTATGATCAGTCTCTATTGAACAGCCCTCGTATGTATATGTATATATAGATGCATACTTTATCTAAAAGGTGGTGGGAGCAAAGGACTCTCTTTGAAAATATTTGTATAATATGACCCATGGTCCTATCTTTATATATATTATGGTATGAAATGGTTCGAAACTGTTTTTCTGGTTATATACCAATATAGAAGGTCTACTTCTTCTACCTATTAAATGATATGGTAGAGAGACGGGGTAAACTCATTTATAATGAATACAATGCAATGACATTGTACTTTGTTACTCAAAAAGTCGAATTCAGATATTCTCCACTTACATTGTTTGCCTTGCAAAGCCCCTAGTTACTGTGTGTAAGATGTTGCAGGTGTGTACATCTCAAGGGTTCTTAAAGGTTATTTCGGCATTCTTATTACACCACCCATCAACCCTTAAGGTTGCCACCACAAACTCTCCAATTAAAAACTGTGTTTACTTTCGTCTGTGAAGTACTTTCCAGCCTGCGGGATATGCAGCACACCACACATAATCCTACTCTTTCTCTCCTCTTCTTTTTCTTTCACACACACTTTCTGTCAGGAACCGTGTGCTGGAGGGGTGGGCGATCTTCAGGGAGAAAAGAAAATAGCTAAATAAAACTGACGGTGTTTTGGTAGACCGGGGATATGGACGCTTTATAAACTACAATAACATATTCAAAACTGAGTTTTCAAATAGAAATGATTTTCTTGCGTATATGTGTCACCTTGCTGTTGTGGTTTCCTATAGTGCCCGTTGTTGTCGATTCATAATAATGGACTCAAAAGGAAAGGAGGCTGGTGAATGGGGGATTGCAGAACTTCAAAGAACGGAAAGAAAAGACAGCTTTTCTTCACTTTTAAGAAAGGAAACAAGAAAAAGGAGGAAGTCAAAGGTAACTAAACAAACGGAAGATGCTGTAGATATATACACACGTAATGTGTAAATACAGTTTGAGAGATTTTATACATTAATAATTTATTTTGTGGACGCACCATTATATAGCTTCGTATCTGATAGTAACGTTAGTGCGTCTATGTTCCTATTTATGTCAGAATGTGGAGGAGTTAAACTTTATTTATTATTTATTTATTATCCAATTTTTTGATTCCTATTTTACTCAAAGGTATATTAGGAATATAGTTTTCAAGTTTGTGAATATAATACAATTTACAAAAATATAAAAAATTCAATATCAAGCTGACACACAGTAAAAATCAACATTAAATATCTTGTTTAAAAAGCCATGAAATATTGATAAGTTTTGTAATTTATCAGAATATGTGTAAGTGGTTTTGAGAAAGTGTAATCTAAGGATTGATGCAATAATTCAAGTTCGTATCTTTCAAAACAGAAAAACAGGCAATCAAATAATATGTGAAGGACATCTTGAAGATGATTTCCACAAATATAATCACCTGTGGATTTGATTTTGAATCGAAATAAGTAAGCTGAAAATATGCCATTTCCAGTTAAGAATTGAGTGACAACATAGTTAAACTTTAAAGTTTAACATAGTTAAATAACTAAACTGTGTTATTTTGGAGTTAATCTTCCTTCATCCCATTATAGCTAAGCATTAAGATTTTAGTCAGAATACTTAAGGATACCTGTCTGTGGAAATTGGTCAAAAAGTGCAAAAACGAGAAAACTTTTGGCCTAATTGAATAGATTAATCCGCGTACTTCAATTTCATTTATGTTTAATGCCGCAGAACCCTTTAAACTTGTGGCAAATGAGTTTTTAAGCGGGTCACCAAGTGGGCAAGTGATTTATGTTACCTATTTTTGGTGATTTTCTTGTGTTTTTAATTTTCAGCACTTTTCAGAATATAAATTGCTCCACACGATAGAGCTTTCAAACTAGAAGCTTGGAAATTTTTGTGCTTGGATAATATCAGTACCAAAGCAAATTGATGAGATGATCTTTTAATGTTGCTAGTGTTTGTGCAATTAAATAACAAAGCACATATTTCACAATCAAATATTAAAAATTAATTAAAGGAGTATTAAATTATTTTTCAATCCTAAACCATGAGTCAGATTAGAATTTCATCCCATGAATTTACTAATACTGTATTCATGAGTATAACCACGAAGTATTATTTTTTCTGAAAATAAAATCGTAAATGTGGAACAGTTTAATTAAATGACAGTAAAACAGTATAGATAAATTAATATAACAAGAACTATTTTAAACAAAGGTGTGAAAATTGGTCAGTGAGGTATTGTTAATTCTAAAATATTGTGTAAAAGTTTAAGTCAATCCAAGCAAAATTGTAGATTTTAGGATTTTCACAGATGGGTGTCCATTAAAATTATTTAATACCTTATATAGCCCTTTTATCTGAGATATTGTGTAAAAATATTCTTTACTATAATTATTTTTCTATGCTTTATTTTTACCCAAAGACATATTTGCAGAAATTGCAAATTATAATAAAGGAATGCAGAAGGCTTTGAGCGATAATGAAACATTTTAAGAGCTATTCACTTTGTGATACGTAGTTTGTCCTATATACGGTGTTCCAGATTCACAGGGAATGCGGTAAACTCCCGGAACAAAAACCGGAAGGACCATCGCTGCTAGAATAATCGAACATGAACGGAGCATTCGTTTAATGCAATCTGAGAAGTCTGGGCTGGTAGAGCATTGATTTGATAACGACCAGAGAGCCAATTTTCGGGAGACGACCATCTTGGCAAAATGCAGCAGTTACTGGGAGTGGAGAATTAAGGAGGCTTTGGCGATTTCCTCTGAAAGGAGCACGCTTAATCGCGATGCTGGATTTCAGTTCAGCTCATCTTGATAACCGGCCTTAAAAATGGAAATCCATCGAATTAAGAAACAAAGATCAATAGAGCATGGAATTCAAGTTCAGTAGTTACGTTTCTTTGACAAAATTTTCTATACTCACGCCATCTCCTGACATGGCATTTAACTGACTAAAAACAGTCTCTAGTTCAGTAATGCGAATTTTGATAGTGTTTTGTCTTTGTTTATAGTTGTGTTATATCCAGTATTTCATTTGTGGTTATAACATTTTATAAATATCCTGATGATGGGAGAGATGTACACTCCCGAAAAGTTGATATCTAATTATCTTTTCACCTGGCTGGCTGCCCGAGAAGAAAGTGAGCGTATTCGTCGCCAGGAAAGCTTCAGAATTTATTTGAAGTGTTAAGTACTTTCAAAGCTGGTGATCAGGTCATGACTTAAAAATTATATTCTGTCTGCAGGAAAGAAGAAATAGAAGCAAGGGGAAATAGAGAGAGAAAGAAACTAATACCAATTTTACCTTTGATATAGTGTAATTTAATTGGCAAGGAAAGGAAAATGAATATCAGAGGAAGAAACAAGGAGACATTAAAAAAGGAAAGGAATAAAGAAGAAAATAAAAAGTAAAAGAAAGGTTAATGAAGTATAAAAGGAAAAGGAAAGGAAGGGAGGGCATATATAAACTAAGAAAGAAAAAGAGATAGAAAGGAAGAAATAAACAAAAATAAATGTAATTATTTTTCCCTCAAAACAACGTAAATTATTTGACAAAACATGTCAATAACAAATAATGTTTTGGAAATTGTTAGCTATACAATCAGCTTCATTTAATATGCACTGCTGTATTATATTTCATTTTTAATGACGTATGTCTTAGTCTCTGTCTTAAGTTTCCTGTGCTTCAGAATTGCTTTTCCCAGAGACTTAATACATTTCCTGGTCTTACAAATTTCTAAATGCATGGAGATTAATCTAAATCGCCAGGTATTATTGAGAAATCCAAAATAAGGAAACGCTTTCCATGTAAAGTGCACATTGAGAAGGGATTTTCTCATGAATATCTGCATTTTGTATGGGACGAATTTGAAACATTAAATTTGAACTTTCTGTAACACTACGTTTCTGAGTTATGTTAGCCTCGCCAGGTTAACAAAAAGCACACATATACAAAAGCGTGTTTTTTCTAAATATGCATATTTAGGATTCCTCTTATAGAATTATGGTTGGAATGGCATAGCTTCCTTACATATTAGTCGGCCGCGCCGTGGCTCAGTGGTTAGACCGCTTGGCTCTCACCAAGCGTCCCGGGTTCGATCCCAGGCGACCGCAAAGTGAGATTTGTGGTGGACAATACGGCGCTGGGGCGGGTTCTCTCCGGGATCTCCGGTTTCCTCCGTCATCTCATTCCACCGGTGCTCCATCTTCATCTCATGTATCATCAGTCACCACCTGCGGTGCCGTATGTAGTAAAAGCTGGCGTTAAACACCACACACTACACACATTACATATTAGGTATACTGGCATGTATGAAAGGTGGACTTCTTCTTTAACTGTATAACTCACATAGGTATACGAAAGATTACAGGTGTGTGTATGGGTTCCTGGTCACGTGGGCCTGCATGGGAATGAAATGGCGGATTCGGCGGCTAAGGTGGTAGCCATAGCACCTAGTGTTACCCTCCCTTTGGCCACCTCGGAAGACTTTGGGCTTGTCCGTAAAGCGGCGCTCTCGTGCTGGCGCGAAGAGTGGTCTGCTCTGCGTGGCAACAAGCTTCTAAGAGTGAAGGAGCTTCCGATTAATTGGGCGACTTCCTGTCGCTTATCGCGGCGGCAGGAAATCATCTTAGCTCGGTTGCGCATTGGGCACTGCTATTTTACCCCCGGATCCAGTTTGCCCTCTGTGCGGTGCCGAACTGTCGGTACGACACGTCCTTTTAGATTGCTTTAGCCTAGGACGTATCCGCAGGTCTCCCCAGCTGTCGGCCAGCTTGGCAGAGATACTCGCGGATGACGAGACGGCAATAGGCAAAGTTTTAACGTTCGTTTTAGATCTCAATTTTAGAATTTAGATCCCAGCAATTGGTTATTTTACTGTTCTACCCTTTTTATTGTTTTAAGTCTCCATTTTAGTCTTTGACACTCCGTCCTGCGTTGGTTTTATCTCTATTTTATCTAATAGATTTTTTTCTTTTAGCGTTTTAGTCTTTTAATGCGTTTTACCTTAATTGGCTTTTTAAGGGCACTGATGACCTAGAAGTTGACCCTTAAATCCAATCACCACCATCATCATCATCACTACGAAAGATTACACCCTCAAGACCCACAATTTAGCGTTAGGGAGATACCTGCTGATAACCAGAGGCTCTGGATAAGATAGAGTACTCGTGGATCATCAGCCCGATGCTTTATGTGAGAGTCAGAAGCTGGTGATACAGAATGAGGTCGAAATGAATAAAAGCAAAGGTTATTAAGGACAATTGGTTGAATGACAACAGGGGAAGCCAGAGATCCTAGAGAAAGCTCGCTTCTGCATCGCATTGTTCACCGCAGCTCCCATATGGTCCCCTGAAATCGAACTCGTGTGGCCCTGGTGAGCAACAAGCGATCTCTCGAACACGTTGCAAACTTTAAAGGGTGTATTTTAGTAATAGTTGTTTCTCCTGCCGTTTTGTACTCATATACCCAAAAATAAATAGTGGGTATGTGTGAACTTTCATCGGTGACATGGATGCGAAGATAAAATTTAGGATGTTAATGAACTATAGAAATAAATTTAGCCATTGTAGATGTGACTAATATAAGCAATTTAGGATAGGCAATGCATGGTCTTCCTCTAAACATAACGCAGTTGATTGTGTTAAACCTAATTGGCATCAGATGCTGATAAGCTTGTATTTAAACAAGGTGAGTGATATTATTGGTCTAGAATTTAGGTAAATCTGCTTCCCTAGAATAAAAATATCGATTCATAGTATTTCCTTACTGGCGTTAACAACGTTTAATGCCTCAAAAATGTCTCATATCTCGAACTAATCACCTGCCAGTTCCACAGTGAATGGCGATTAACTGCCTTCTTGCATCACATAGCCTATTCTAGTAGTGTTTCTGCAAGTATTCTGATGTCGCAATCCGTAGCGCCAAAAACAATTCCAAAGGTCATTGGTTCACTTCTTGTCATGCAGTTAAGTTTTTATCTTGGTATTTTTAATACGTAAGGAAGAAATGGGTTAATTCGTAACGAAGAATGTGAATCTGATTGGCCAGTGCAATAGCACTACTGCGATTTCCTTGATTCAGGACACTGCAGTTATTGTACTAAGGGCTGCCGATTGGAAAATATGGAGAACGTGTAAAACTTTTCTGAACTAGCAGTTATGCACCTTATTTTCTGTTTATTTTATGTAAATTCGTTCACCATTTACGACCCTTCTGTTCAAACGTAAAGCTTGTGAAAGTGCTCCTAAAAAGCAGGTTACAACCTTTGTTAGAAAGCATTTTAATTAATTTCACTGACAAGATGAAATTACTCTAAAAATGGTTACATTTATACAATAATGAAACGCTTAAACAAAATATTAAAAAACAATAGTAAACAAAAACTTACTTTGAACCACGTGGTTCAAATCCCGGCTATGGCATTGAATTTTTCAGTCTGACTCTACGTTTCCACAATTTAGCCTACACACGGCCAGTGTGAAAGAATAATTAATTTCGATTAATTAACCTAATAGTGGTTAACTATAAAGCCCGGGCCTTAAAGTACTTACACGTTGTAAGTCGCCATTAAGGTAGTTGTCTCATGTGTTATGAGAACTCCTAAGTGGTTTACCGGGAAAATATGAGTCAGTTGGAGAATTTAATATCATATCGGCACGTTGGCCATAGTAGCACAATGGTAGTGCGGCTGGACGGAAACCAGAAGATCCGTGGTTCAAATCCCGGCTATGGCATTGAATTTTTCAGTCTGACTCTACGTTTCCACAATTTAGCCTACACACGGCCAGTGTGAAAGAATAATTAATTGGGATTCGAACTGTTTACCTTCCACTTGAAAGCCAATGTCATAACCAGAGCTAGGGAATTCGTACCGATTTCCTTGAGTAGTGTAAGAGCGGCCAGGCATGGCTACACAACGCAGCGCCACTAGCGAGGACAAGGTTCATCGTAGAATGCAACTCATTATTGCAAAACATGAGTAACTTGGCAGGAAGGAAGACATTCGAATAACATCTTTGTTGTGCTTCAAAGCTGAGAAACTAAATTTTTTGTACAATAATTGCATTCGTGTCCTTATTTCAGCATTTACATTGACATTTCAGTTGGATACTTCAGCAAACATGGAAAAATGAGAAGCCAGATCGAGAAACTAAATTAGCTGAAATCGTTAAGGAATTTTCAATAGATTATTAATCAACTAAACCCTTTTTTACGGGACATGAAAGAGCTTTTCATATGAAAGGCTTCAGAGATGCACTATTGTTTTAGTAATACGGCTGCAGATGTGTAAATATGTAGTAAAACTCCTGCTTTGGCATTTTGTCTAGTAAGAGTCTTCAGATATGTAAGAAATTAATTCTATTATTTGGATATTATTTTACATTGGATCAGGAAATGTTACAATCCGCGTTATAATTGCTTGGGTGTTGCCACAGTGTGTCAATTTAAATAACGAGATCAGCCAGAGACAACCCCGTATGTACAATATAAGAATTTGTATGTTGTGCGTAATGATCTGAATAAATGTGCTTTTACGAATGTCTCATGTCATTTTTGTGCTCTGGGCAACCGGTTTCAATGCCCCTCAGCTGTGCGTTTCTCATCTATGACTTGTTTGGATGCCGGGAGAGGGTCCGTCGCAACCTGCATAGGGAACGGCGAGCGGTACGAACTTCATAGCCCTGTCATTATTATTGCGCCAGAGGGAGTGCTCTTATAGTCTCTTCATTTTCGTTTGTTGTGCACTCAAGTGGTATCAGCATTAGCAGTGGCGTACTGGCACTTTAGATACTTATAGCTTTAACTTCTATATTGGAACGAACAGGCCATAAGTCTCTTATCTCAAATTACTCTTTATCTCTACGTAAAATACCAGATTCCATCTTTTTTAGTGCTTAAACTTAAGTTTCACTCAAAGAGTACTGCGTTCGTGAGAACATATATACCTGCAATGCTAATCTTTTGCAATTCAGCCATGAAATGAAGGATTTAAATAAAATGGGTAAATTTATGCAGAATGAATAGAAATAGTCAATCATGCAGAAATAGAAGCCAGTGCAGTCTTTCTTATTACGAACAGAAACAGCTGCAGTCTATTACACGCCATTTCTATGCATTGCACATTCATAGAAAGGGAAGTAATATTGTCAGTGATTGTATTTTGCGCCATTTAATCTATTCTAAGCTGACTGTGATACTGCATGTACTCATAAAAGACTTATCTGACACCCTATAGAACTCCTACACGTATCCTCTGAACCAGATGCATTTTTGCTCACGAACGAAGTTAATTCAATTCAGTTTCTCTGATTAAGGGTACGATTATAATCAAAAGAGAAGAGGGTTCATATCCAGGTAATATCTACGTAAATGGCACAACGTAGTGGCCCACCAGTGAAAATGCAACTAAGAGAAGAGCTGGAAAATAGCTATTTGAAAAGGAAAGAGACGCAAGGGAAGAGAAAGCTTAATGGGAAAAAATAGCAGGAGAAAAAATGGTCCCCTTGGTTCCTGAAAGCTGTTCAGAGGACATAATCCGAGGCACATTGAGAGCTGGACACACACGCATACGAAGGGCAAGGAACCGTCCAATAGCCACGTGCAGGCATTGTCAAGGGCTGCGAGCTAAAGTGTAACAAAAGCCTGGAAAGACAAACCAAGTACTCCATATTCATTCTTTTCTTTCTTGTTTGGCTTTTAGGTTCTGTAGAAATCTCTGCCTAGCTCACTTCACCGTTTGTATATCTCATTTCACCATTTTATCTATTTTATATATTTATGGAACAAATATATATTCTAGGATGATGAAATATGTCCCTCTTAAATAAGGAATCCGAGCAATAAGAAGTTATCTATAGAAGTCAACGCGAGAGGTTGCGCCGATTGTAATCCTGTTTATACTCATACCTTTTCATGTGGTTATTGTAAATTTCACCGTGATTGCATTCACTTAATTTCCCTTCACGGTTTCACTCTCATATTGCGTTTTTGGTTTTCCTGGCAATTGGGGATGCCGGACAAATGCTGCAAGTGAACTAAAGAAATGGGTTCATTCACCGCCTTCTTCAGTAATGAGAGAGATCTCGCACATTAAACTCTGAGAATTTTCACAAATATTACGTCCGATTTCAGCAATAAGTGTTAGCTTAACACTCGAGTTGAATCTCTTGTTAAACTAACAAGTCAATTTTCTGACTTTAGATCCTTAAAAATTATAAATAGTCAAGATGGTGGGCCTGAACGTAGCTGTTGCCGATTTGCTATATTTAACACCGTGTAAATGGTATTCGTAATAGAGTACGGCCTATGAGGAGGAATGATTTTGAGAAGCTATCACAATACAATTTTCTACAGAGGTATATATACACTGTCCAAACAAATAGTTATGAAGGTTACTGTGGAAGTACAAGAGAGGTTAGAACATGCATCGAAAGGAATATGCCGATCTGATCTTTGCTTCAAGTATTAATGACTATGCGATTTTATAATTCACTGAATTATGTGGACAATACACTGTCCACCTCCCGCCTTGAAACATTCAAGTCACTTGCCCTTCTTCGCTCCTCGTTTTAAATTTGCGTAATGATGAGTTAGAACATGCATCGAAAGGAATATGCCGATCTCCACCTCCCGTTTTGAAATGTTTAAGTCACTCGTCACTTGCACTTCTTCGCACCTCGTTTTAAATTTACGTAATGCTGAAGAAGATGTTTTGTGTTTCTAGTAATAACACATACATTTGAATGATATCCGTTTCCAACTTTACCACGTGACACCTTTCTCTTTTACATTCACCGCATCCGTTCTCCTATTTTCCACTATATCCTTATACTTCGTCACTAATTCAATTAATAATTCTTTCTCAATCGATGAGACATTTGTTTCGCGGGTTTTGTTTCTCCAGCATGTTTTTTAGCTGTGTGCAGATGAAAATGAAAACATAGGCGCATCGCAGTACGTTCAGAAAGTAATACGACTCATCCATAGCCTTCTATAGCTGTAATATTTACAAGCTTCTTGGCGTTAACACGTGTTTGCTAACATTTTCATAAAACAGGTCGGTGAAATGCAACAAATTTAACAGCTTTGTTAGTGCTGTTACAACTGTTAGGTTACATCTGTTAACATCGCTTTTAACATCTGTTGGTGAAATCTTACATTAGTAAGTCTTCTGCTCTTCACCCTTTAATCCGTCAGAGGAAGTTTTCCAGTCACCATTCCAGCTTCAGTGCGCGATACATACAGGATGTGGAGTTTTCTCCGCTGGAAGTTCTGCGCAGCGGTGCACTCTGCCTCGTGATGTCCACAGAGTAATTATTTTAATAAAAAGAGAGCGTCCGTTAAAGTTCATTTAGTCATTTATGGTTGGATGTCTTCTTCTCACACCTATCCTGCTCTCTGCCAGAGCCATGGCTGAGGCTGAACGACGGAGCATCCGGGTGCAAAGGCACTCTTGTTTTAATAAATCTCACTATAGTTGAGAAAAATTAAAAAAGATTATTGCAACTGCCATTACATTACTACTTTCTCTACGACATTTTTACAATATTGTGACTTTGTGGGTTCGTGAAATAACAAGACGAGGTTACAAAACACAAAAAGTACACTTTATTTTCCTCGCAATACCTCTCCATTACAAATTGCTAGAAGATCAAAACTGTTTATTTTTTCCAACACTACCCTCAACTGTCTCGTAACGATCGGTCCCGAAGTTTCCCGAATCTCCACCGGCCATCAGTTTTCATCGGCTTCGCGAGTCTACCGCCAGGGAGACACTGCTCCCTCCTCAAGGCTGGTCGTCCCGAACAGCGCCTTCGTAGCGGGCCAGGCGATCCAGGTGTACCACCAACATCTTTCCTCGGGGCACATTCTGGATGCGGTAGACCACGTCATTAATCCTCTTCACCACACGGTACGGTCCTTGCCATGACTGCTGAAGCTTCGGGCAGCGTCCCTTGGTCCGGGTCGGGCGGTACAACCAGACCAGGTCACCTTGCTGGAACCCTTGGCTGTAGGCTTGCCTGTCGTATCGGGTTTTCATGCGCTCGCTCGCCTTCTGGATGTTCTGGCGAGCCATCTCGTGCATGTCGTGGAGGTGGTCCACCAGGTTCTCAACATCCCTCAAGAGTGGCCCCAAGTCTGCGTCCGCCAGCTGCTCCCCCCTCAGGCCTGCACTATCTCAGCCATCCGCAGGCACTGCCGTAACTACTGGAACTGCTGCGGCACGCTCCTTCCCCTCCACTCTTGTGCATTGGCCGCACTCTTCTGGACAGGGTCTTCGGGACATTGCGTCCGCGTTACCGTGACTCTTCCCTCTGCGATGTTCCGAGGTGAACTCGTACTCCTGCTGCCTCTGGACCCCACCTGCTGTCTGGCCTTCCGGTCGCGCCATCACTATCACTTGGCTCCTCGCGGGGACAACCACGTCTTCGCTCAAGACGACCCTGCCAATTCCAAGGCGCTCTTCTGGTTTACGGAGTATAACCTCTTCTCCGTTGAGCCTCAGGACCTTCCTGCCGGCGTCGACCGTCGCCTCGTGGCTCCTGAGGGCATCCAGTCCCAGAATCACCTCCTCAGCCACCTTCGCGAAGAACACCCACAAGCGCACGGCACTCCGTCCCAAGGTCAGCTCCAGCAGGGCCTCCTTCTCCACAGGCATGGTGTCGCCCGATGCTGTCACAAGCTCGTATGGTCGGCTCGGCTTCCTCTTCGGCAAACCCTTCGCCACGTCAGGTCTGATGATGGTCACGTCCACCCCGGTGTCCATCAGCACGCGGTACTGCTTTCCTCTTACCCAGCCGTCCGCGATGAGGTTGTCATCCATCCGCCGGCTGACGGCGCAGATTGTCACTCGAGGGGATGGTGGTAATGGCGCCAACGTGCCCCTCGCAACGATCGGCCTTACTCGTTCTTACCACTGCCCTTCCTGGTGTGGGCAGTCTCTCCGCAGGTGTCCGGGCTGACCACACCCCCAACACAGGCCACTAGGTGTTCGCCGGCGTCCCACAGCTGGGCTTCTGTCTCCGGCTTCGCGTACACTCCTCGTTCTCGACGTCGGGATAGATGCTACCTTGGCCACATCCATCCTTAATGCCGCTGTCAGCACCTCGTGGATGGTTTTATAATCGCCGAGCATTAGGCGCTGACAAATCTCCGTGTCCCGTACCCCGTCGACAAAGTTGTAGGCGGCTTCCCGGGATACGAACTCCAGTGGCAGGTCAACCAAGGCCTTGCTAGCTAGCTGCTCAGTCGCTATGGCTAACTCCTGCAGCGTCTCCCCCGGCTGTTGCGACGTTGCCATTAGTTGGCTGCGGTACGCTGCGGCTAAGCGGTGGTTCCCGAAACGATTCTCCAGGGCCTCCCAGATGTCCTTGGGCGCCGCCGTTGTCTGCACCGCGTTTAGGACTTCCGCGGCCCGTCCCTGGAGGCTGGCTATTAACTGTGTGGCCTCCTCCTCCGGTGACCATCTGTTGTGCCTGGCCACTGTGTCGAACTGGCGACGGAGGACTTCAAACGTTGACGCGCCATCATACTTGGGAGGTTTGACGCGCGCAGATGTTGTGTCGCGTCCCGGCGCGTCTGCCTTCAAATCCTTCAGCTTCCTGCCGACGACGTCCTCCACCATGTTGTTCAGGGACTTGACGCTGCTGTCGGCCTTTCCCTTCAGGTTGTTTACGCTGTTCGCGAGGTCTTCGACGTCTTCAACCATGGCGTTCAGGGACTTGGCGTTATTGTCGGCCTTTTCCTCTAGATCATTGAAGCGGTTCGCCAGGTCCTTGACGCGCTCCTCCACTTGGCCCATCCGCTTGCCCAGCTCCGTCACGTTATCCCTCACGCCGGCCAACTGTTCCTCAAATTTGGCGGCGAGGACCTCGTTCGCCTCCTTCATTTCCGTGGTCTGTTCGGCCATCTTTGCGGTCATTGTCGTGGCCAAGTTGTTGTTTGCCACTTCTGTTTTTGTTGTTAACTCGTTCATCTTCGCGTCCATTTTCTCGGCGATGTTGTCATTCGCCGTCTTCATTTCCGATGTCAGTTCGGCCTTCATTTCCATCATCTTCTCCAAAATCTTTTCCAATGCCGCGTCCATGGTGGTAATGTTCGTTGATGTTGTTATCCCGCTTCCTGACAATGTGACTTTGTGGGTTCGTGAAATAACCAGACGAGGTTACAAAACACAAAAAGCTACACTTTATTTTCCTCGCAATACACCGTTCACCATTACATATTGCTAGAACCTCAAAATTGTTTATTTTTTCCAACACTACCCTCAACTGTCTCGCTTCCGGTAACGATCGGTCCCGAAGTTTCCTGAATCTCCACGGCCATCATTTTTCATCGGCTTCGCGAGTCTACCGCCAGGGTGACAATATGAATTAGATGAGTAGCGTTTAACGTCCACTTGTATTACATGCGGTACCGTACGCGGTGACTTTGATGATGCATGAGATGAAGATTGAGCAACGGCGGAATGAGGTGGCGGGAGAAACCCGGAAAAGAGATCCCGGAGAAAACCCACCCTAACGCCCTGTTGTACACCACATATTTCACTTTCCGCTCGCCCGGGATCAAACCCGGGCCACCTTGGCGAAAGTCGAGCGGTCTAATAAATCAGTCACGGCTGGACGTGACATACTTGCACTAAGTAAAAAAAATATATATTACATTGCAATAAAAAACTCGATATCCAGTTTTCGCAGGAAATGCAGTGGGATCCATATGAACCTGAACCATTTCGATAGGCCATAACTTTTGATCCAACAATACGGCACACAAGATCAAGACATTTGTAGAGCAGCTGTATGATATCGAATTGAGAGAAGGTTATTTCTAGCAAGGTGTAGCAACGTGGCTTACATCCAATGACACCATGGAACTTGTAACCAGTTTCTTTGATAATCTAATAATCTCAAAAGGACTGTGCCCCCCCCCCCAGATCCCCTGACTTAACCTCACCGGATTCTTTTTTTGTGGGGGTTCTAAAGATAGAGTGTACAAGAATAGGCCACGGACAATTGATGTTCTCAAGGAATCCATTCGAACCGAAATAAGTAACATTGGCGAGGATACTCTCCCTAAAACTTCAATGAATATTGTGAGACGAGTGCATATATGTATAGATGTTGGTGGAGAACACTTCCAACATTTTCTTCCAACATTTTCTCTCTCCTTCACTATGGTTTCACATATATCCATCCAAAAGTGTCTCTGATCCTAAACTAAATTCTAAATAGAATCCTTTTCTTCTTCTACAATCTTTGTTTTTTTTTTTAAATAGCTGTAACGATTTGATTAAATGACGTTCAATACATATTTAAGAACAAATGAAATGTTCATCTTGAGACTTATGGGAGTAGCCTCTGAAATTCCTCTTCGTTCTTATATGCCTTTGTATAAATGATAAACTATAGGCGATAGACAGATGTAAGAAATGAAGTAATCATGGCGAGTGTACCTTTCTTTAGTGTATATAGTTAAAAGTGACTACATTAAAAGAAGAAGAGGATAATAAACTAGATGAGTGATCTTCATGTAGTGCAGGAGGGTTTTGAAAATAAAATGTTTTTTATATTTAGAGCTTCTAACTAGATTTTTTCTTCATGTCCAACTTTTAACACTTGTAATACTCCTTATAGTCCAGACACTAATGTTTTCCATGAATTTATTTAAGTTTTGCATATATGTATATTCCCAGATAAGCTTTCAATAAAAAGTGGTATCATTATGTCTGCATATCAAAAAGTTAATGATTGGGATCGAAAACAGAATATTGAGAAAAAATTCAATAAAATTCTCTCATATTCCTTAAATTTTCTCTTCTAGGACCGTTAGACATGGGAAAATGGGTATATGTATATACAGTTTTGTAACTATTATCTAAAGGAACCAGAATACAAAGTTCCAATCATTTATAACAAAAATTGTAGAGAATTTAATATGTTTCCCAATGTAAAGAAATTGCAGCAAAAATTAAATTATCATATTTTGGTAAATACTATTGTAGATAGAAAAATTATAAAAAAAGATCCAAAAGAACGAAATTAAAGAGAAAGAAGGTAATGAAATAGCTGTATGGCCTGCATATGATGCATGGAGTTTTCAAAATAAATAAATCTTCAAATTCATCTTTCTATACTTTCAATTTTTGAACATTTTTGTATCTTCAAAATTTTCCAACTTCTGCAACTCTCAACGAATTTGTATTAAACTTTTCATACATATTCCTAAATAAAGTTTTAATATAAGGTGGTATTTATGTTTATTTAAATTAAATAGTTTATTTCTTACTCAATTTTAAATATAAAAATTGCAAAATAATTAAGAAAACTTTAATATATTCAGACATAAATCCTTTTTCTCCAAAAGTACTTGATATACACTTAAAAGTACAGCAACTTTTATAACTGATGTACAGAGAAAGCTGAATCCAAAACTTAAAGTTTCTAAAAGAAAAACTGTATGACCTGGGACTTTTATATAACATACAAAACTCATACTATAAAAAGCACTAAATATATACATATCTTTAAATTATTTATGATAGAAGGATGAATTTTGAAAGCCGAACTAGATTCCCATACCCCACCTAATGACAAAATTTCAGGCAGTTCTGATGTAAACTCTGGATTTTAGCATTTTTCACAGATGCCTCCCCTTAACCATTTCTGATATTTTTGCTGCTATTGTTATGACTTTGTAAATATTCATACTTTCGTTAAACTAAAATTCGGTCATGTCCTGGACATGCTGGGGTAATGGAATGCCAATGGTGTACCACAGTGACTAGCTGCGGCCCTAGCCTTCGACTGTACCTATAGAAAATGTGTAATAAAACCGTTTTACACAAGAGTGAGAAATGGAGCCCTGTGTCAGCATGTGAATTCAATTTTTCAACCTTTAAAATTTGGAACCTTAGCTAAGATAAAATGTAAATATAATAGTACTACATTACCAATTTTTATTGAGAGGGAATAAGAGATGCCGTGTGTTGTGTAGCAGCTTTGCGTGATGAAAAGCTAAACTTATGCGGCAAGGGATGCGCGTATGACATTGTCATGTGTTATTATTTATAAAATGCTTTGTGGAACAAAGCTGTATGACGGCGCCGGACAGGCAGCAGTTATCACGCCAAACTGCCAGCTTGTGTTGTGCGTTAGCGGGGCACGAGATTCGATTTAATTAACATTCCTGCAAAGGCAGCCATTCGCCAACGAATTCATTACGCGGCTTTGCGACCGTCGCCGGAAATTGTCCTCCTCCCCGTGTTTTCGCTCCCTTCAAGGCATCGTCCCTACAAAAATGTCACAGTGACATGCAAGATGCCTTTCTGGCTATTAAGTATACAGATTAAGTAAATAAAATACTGTAATAATGCCCTGGGACATCCAGTTATACAAGTTTACTTTCTGAGCTGTAGAGCATATTAAGTTAATAAAAGCTAATTTTTAATATTCACAAGATGTTTGCCTTCAATGAATATTCCATACGCATACACATATCGAAGCGGCGTCTCGGAGCATTTCTCCAGTTCTCCGGTTTCCCCCGCTATTCATTCCAACTGCTTCTCCATGACTACATTTCCTTTCATATACTCAGAGTTTGGACTTTACGGGCCCCGCGGGAGAACACAGTTAAATGCTATGCGACGTAGTACATCCTACAACGTCATGCATCAAAACGCTTAGGGCCGTACAAACCTGCTCGCCCTGCCGTTAGTGACAGATTGGCGGTATTAGGAGGCAGTGATTTGTTGACTGAGTGTGAAGAACATAAATGTCAGAAGCACTTAAACGCATGATGGACGAAGAGTTAGCAAGAAGTGATATTTTCACACAGAAGGGAGGAAATATCCAATGCAAGGTATGCTATGTAGAAATTAAGGGCACTAAACCCAAATGGCTGACACGACACTGTAACACTAAGACACATCAAGCAAGGATTTTAGCAAGAACAGAGATCGAGGAACAATGAGGGCGAAGTGTAGCTGCACCGTCTCAGTCCGATTTTTCCAGGAGTTGTGTAAGATCGTGTAGCCGAGGATTTTGGCAGAAGCTATAGTGATGTAGACAATTTCATTGCAAACGCAAAAAAAAAAAAACAGATATTTTTGAAAGTTCTAAGCAGAAGACGTAAATATGTATAATGAAATGGCACCTAACATTAACGTGGCGCCCTACAAAGAAATGGCGTCTTACCTCCTCAGTCGGTTAGAATTCGCTTGGGCATCTAAATGCCGGTATGTATTATGCGCAACATTACGACACAGTTATTGAAATTCTTATGCCCGATTTCACCAACAGATGTTAAAATCGCCGTTAACAAATGTAACGTAACAATTGTCACAACGCCTAAACTTATGTTAAATTTCTTGCATTTCACCAACCTGTTTTCTTAAAATGTTAACAAACTTGTGTTACCGCCAATAAACTTGTAAATATCACAGCTATAGAAGGCTATGGATGATTTTCTGAACGTAATCCGATGCGCTTTTGTTTTCATTTTCGTCTGCACATATGGCGAAAGAACAAAATCATAAATAAAGCCGTGAGACAAATTCCTCATTGACGGAGAAAGAATTGTTAATTGAAATGGTGACGAAGTGTAAGGATATCGTGGAAAATAAGAGGACGGAAGCTAGTTAATGTAAAAGAGAAAGATGTCGCGGGGAAAATATTGGAAAATTCAAATGCATGTGTCACTACTACAAGCACCAAACAACTTATCAGTATTACGTAACTTTAAAACGAGGTGCGATGAACAAGTGCCTTAAACTTTTCAAGACGGGAGGTGGACAGTGTATTATACACATAATTCAGTGAATTGTAAAATCGCAAAGTTATTAATACCTGAGGCAAAGGCGAGATCGGCATATTCCTTTCTATGCATGTTCTAACCTCTCTTGTACTTCCGCAGTAACCTTCATAGCAACATGTTTCGACAGTCTATACCTTCGTAAAACAATTTTCTTCGGATAGTTCCTCAAAATCATTTCTCCTCATAAGCCGTACTCTATTATGAATGCCATTTAGATGGTCTTAAATATAGCAAATAGAGATCAACAGCTGAGTTCGTGCTTGCCATCTTGACTATTTACAATTGTTAAGGACTTAACATCAGAAATTCGGCTTTTTAGTTTAACATGAGATTTAACACGAGTGTTACGCTAACACTTGTTGGTGAAATGCAATTCTTGTTTTAACTATTGCTAAACTCGTGTTAAGCCTTAACATTTGTTGGTGAAATCGGGCATTAGTGTGTCAGATAACGAGCACAGTCCTGCAGTCCGAGCCGCCCAGTCCCTCATTTCAAGCAAATGACACGAAGATTTGCTCTTCATCAGAAACAGTTTTTCAGACTTGTCCCAAACTATCGTTCAGCTGGAAAAGAGAGGTACTAAAATGCATCATGCCATGGGGCTCATAGAAGAACTAGATCAACAGATAGGCTCAGCAGCTGCTGAACCTGTCAATGATAAAATAAACAGCAAAATGGAAACCGTACCTAAGAAAAACCCAGGCTATTTTAAGATGTCAAACATTAAAAATTAATTTGCAAGCGCATTAAGAAACAGCGCTTACAAGCCAATCTGATTTTCAGTATTTTATGTCAACACCTGTTACATCATCTGATGTTGAGAGAACTTTTTCAAACTACAAATATTGCTTGAGTGACAGAGGGAGATTCACCTTCGAAAAGTATAAAATATATGTTGTTATACACTGCATTAAGTTGAACAATTGAAGAATAGGTATTTATTTTGTATTGCAAAAGTAATTTATTTTACTTTATTATTCAATATGTGTTTTGTTATACATCTGCTTCTAGTGAATGATTCTGAAAACGGTGACATAATTTACATATTGTGTTATTAAAACAGTTTTAGCACATTTGTATACCCTAAGGCGGCCGATCTTGTTTACTACTGGAGTTAAACCACGCCCCACTTCTTATACAAACAGCATGCGCATGTACAAGCCGAGTCCTAAAAGTCCTAAGTCTACATGCTCCGACATTTCACATCACTCTGTCATACCAGATATCAGACTGATTTTCCATCCTGGATATTCTCTCTGTGTTACTCAGCTCCTCGATAGTTGACTGTCTCCAGACAACCGCTTCTGATGATGATGATGATGATGATGATGATGATGATGACTATATAAATAAACCTCTAAGATTTCATCATATGGTGCAAGGAACCCAAAGTCGAAGTTTGTGGTAGTATTTCTGATACATTCTGTACCTTTGGTGTATGTGTTCGTGATCATGCCCAGTCTAGTAATCCAAAATCCTCATCCAAATCAATAAATATTATTTCTGTTGGATTCTCATAGCTCTGCAGCTTCATCCACTTATGCCTTTAGAATTATGTAACTAATGCATAATTTTCCAAAAGTCACTTACTGCAAAACGTTTTCTAAATAGCGCAGAAATTAAAGGCCTTGTATCTCTGAGCCCATTCTTGTGTTATGGAGGTACGGTGTCTGCTATACATTCAAGATATCCCGAGCTATAATCTCGGCGAGATACATGGATAAGGTTTTAGCGTGTTCTATCTTTATCATTCGAAGCCGAATGTTGAGTAATAGGCTGTCTTGAGCTCTCTTGAACTTTATTTCAGCCACTTGTCCTCCAATATAACCTACCAAGATGAACAATATTAAAGGCAAAGGTATGCACTATGACGCAGAGCACCACATGTGAACATTCGTCGCACCACGACCCCTTATAAGAAGGGATTAAGAAAGGTATCTGAAAAGGCCACCACATTCGGATGTCCACAGCCGCAAACATGGATGGGTCCAACATTTCCAGTTCGAACGCTCCAGACGTCGCCTGAGCCCAACTGACTCCAGAGGTCTCCCCTCAGTGAAGCAAGTCCAATATGGACCGCGGAAGGCCCCGACTGCGCGCAAGGCATATTTCTTCCTGTTACACAGTACCAGACTGCACGCGGTTGTCATTTTTTGGAATAGATCAACTGCGCGCGGCGGTTTATCCAGCTTCTTCCTTCCCAATTTTTTAAAGAGATTTATGACTCTATGAACGCTTGCCTATTTGTCATTCATAGCTATGGCTAAAAATTCAGTTTTTATAATATGCCTGCCCGAATTAGAACGGGGCATTTGTCAATGAGTAAAAACATGCACTTAAATTATGTGTCTTTCTTGTAATAACACTCTTTAGGATATGTAATCGTGAGTAAATCCTTGTTAAATTTTATAATTAATTTATAATTAATTCCTATATATTCCTATATATATTATATATATTATATATGTATATTATATATTATATATACTGCTTACGGTTTACGCAGTGCACATTTTGATTTATAAGTAGCCTGTGTTTCATTTTTTTAAGTACTTACCTGCATAGGAATGGTAGAATCACATGTGGAACTGCACGGTTAAAAGCTAAACCCCTGTGGAATGCTCCACAAGCATTGGTTGTTCTATTTGCTATGATAGTGTCAGAAGACCAAATTTCTGAAGGAAATGCAGAATCAGAACTTAGGAAGGTTTTGTTAATGTGTAAATGTTTTAACATTAGGATCGTTGGGTATTATGCTCATTAAGTCTTCTACAAAAGCATCTCCTACTTCCTCGGGAGAGAGCAAAGCTAAGTCGAACACCCAGTACAACCATTTATCGACACTGTTAACACCGTTTTGTTAATATTCAGAAGCTAGTCCTGAATTTTGTAATTTTCTTCACAAAGCCTGTGTGAAATGAAATCTAAAACCTCCTACCTACTACAGATACTGACGATCATACCCGACAAATTGCTATATTGTGACTCTTTGGGTTCTTAAAATTAAAAGTCAGGTTTTTAGAAAATAAAAATGCTCCTTATTTCGGTAAAAACATACATTGGTCAACCCTTAAAAGCTCTAAAAATCACTGCCATATATACAGTAGTCTCTGCCTGCTTCACCACATAAACAAATGAAAGAATTGACCTACGGCACACTTCAAATGGCTGCACGCACCCAATTAACAGCTGAACTCGCAGCTGCGGTACAGTTCAAATGCCCACACACTGCGCATCTACAACTCTATTCACTGACTGGCAGCTCCGTCCACAAGGCGACATTTGTATCCGAGCCGCTGTTTCTCGAACATAACCGATTTCACATTATTCTTCGTGGCGTAGCGAGAATACAGGAAGTATCTTTGTCTCTTTCTCCCTCTGTTGCTTTCTCTCTGTGCAAGCGTCCCACTCCATGCCCACGCGCTGTCCGCTCTATCCGTCTCTTTCTTTCCAGCCCGAGCGTAGCTCTGTCTCTTTCGCACCAACCCGCCGCGCTCGCAGCAAACAATGTCTCGTGACAATATATATGGCTACTTCAAAACTAAATACCTACAATGTACCACAAATACATATTTGTCTTATACCCGCTCGCGCGCAGTAGGCCTGTTTACAATTCAGTATCTGGCGCGTAATTAGGAAAAATTTGATCCTTTTGTGCTCAGACGGCACCCACCAATAGATAATGCCAACCTATATCCACAATATCGTCGTCTGGTCCTACAACCGTGGAAAAGCAATGAAACAAATAATAGGTACAGGGAAGTCGTGGCATAGGAAGAACCAACCAAGCATTCACCTACCAACCGGGGCAAACATCGAGAAAGGTCTAGTAGAGTAGCCCTTCACCAGGGACTGAGCTTGATTCTTCCTAATGCAAGTTTTACCATGGCATCACTTCGCTTGGTAGTCAAAGGAAATTAAACCCTAAGAAAATAATAAAATATTTTATTATGCATTTCCACAAATGCAAGTAATGTCTCTAATGCCAACGACAAATGCTATGAAATCAAGCTTTTGGACTTATTATTCAATCCCAACGCTTTTACAGCAGATCTCAAACACAGAAAACCAAAGAAACTGTTTTGCTAAGATAAGTTAGTGTCTCTAAGCAGATAATGTATACCGAGAGATGACGGCAAGAAGGGTTAAAACAAATGATGATGTCAAACAAGACTCAAGTCCAAAGTGTTTAAAATGACGTCCCACAATCCGTGTTGCAAGAAAGCCCCTCACATGCCATTTTAGTGCCACTTCTTGCTTGTTTATTTGCACTGATACTTGCACAACATTTGAATTTGCCATGGCCAACCCACGTCGTGGGGTGGATGAATAATGGCACTGGGACTTTGAAACTGGAGTAGCTGCAGTGCGACGGAATTTATTTTCCAGTATTTCGCAACTGAACTGGAAAAGCGCTCTACCAAAATAATACCGCTAATGAGTCCATCCATCCAGCTGATAAATGTTAGCTACTATTTCTCGCTTAAAACGCTGTTACCTTTTTTGTAGGCATCCTGCGAACCTCAAAGCTTACCACCTACCAAATGCAAAATGACAGAAATGCACGCATTTGCTTTCTTTAAATTGATAATTTATACATGTTTGCTGTGCACTTGTTTGTTTTGCTTTTATTTCTGTTTTTTCTCGTTTCTGTGAGGTACAATCAGGTTCTAATGTAATATTCAACTGTACTGTAACGAAAAACTGCATACTTTATTTCCACCTGACTTGATAGGTCTACCATTTATTCTGAATTATTTCAAAAATTAAGGAATTTGAACTGGAAATTCCTTACCACATTTAGAATAACTATTTGTTAAATTGTATCCAAATTTGTGATGGAATTACGTTTTGCAATAGTTAGGTTCCTCTGCGCCTCTGTGTTAACGATTTTTCTTTCTTCAGTACTTGCATAGACTAAATAAAGCAAGTTTTGCATTTGAAACAATAATCTGAGACCGACATTTCTCTAGATATATATTGAGGTTTCTGATTTCCAAAATTTGCAAAATAGTACATATAATTTCATATGTCGGCATTGTTACGAATTGTATGATTTTATCAAGAGTAGATTTTAGAATACATTTACTTTGAAATATTTAATTTAAGAATTAATGTTTAAACCCTTTGACAAAATTACTTGTTTATTATGGAAAAACTTTTCGAAGTTCACCGTAAAGTTTAGACAGCTATGCCTAAACAGCTCTAACTGTTAACTTCAACGATTCTTTCCCTTCTTCTTTGAAGAGAAATTGAGATATCAAAATTGTATTCTATGAACAAACGTGACATATCTTTAATGCAAAAGAGTATTCGTTCCTAATTTTTGTAATAACATTCTTATAGACGTAACGTTACGTTGTTATTAACGACAGCAAATTTGATGGTCATGCTGTACATCTGACATCATGTATACTGTGTCCAGCTGACTGTATCGCATGCGAACGCACCTTCCCCGGCATTTAATAACACTGGACAATAACAAAATGTTTCAATGTTTCGAGCCCTTCATTAGGCAATTCCTACTAACTTTGGACTGAAAAAAACAAATACGACAATGAATACCTTTTATTAGCTCTAGTTTGTATGATATGCACAAGGTGGAAGTAGTACATATTAATGGGTTGAGAGAAAAGGATACATTTTAATTACATACATGCTAACCATGAAAGTGCATTTGATTTTTTGGGGTAATTACATGCCAAGAGTTTTAAATTGCTGGAGAAATACTTAGCAGATACTTGTGTCTGAAGAGAATCATGTGGTGGCCTATTGACTTCGTCGTCTTTTAGCTTGCCTCTTGTTATGTAGTTCCGCAGAATCCCTATACAAAGAACAACAGTAATCCGCAAGTATTACTTCATTCCAACGGCCCTGATATCTTTGTTCCATAACAGAAATGCCCTGATGTAATCTCTCCCCATGTTCATCACTAACAGCTCCACAACTAGGAGGGAAACAGTCCAGGTGGGAGTGGAGAAAATGGATCTTAAGGGACAGGTTGCATCCAAGGTTACGGTATCTTTTGCAGGAGCACAGTTACCAAATGCTTGTAATTGTCATCTACGGTATTTTGACAGGTGTGCCAACTCCCAAAAAAATTCCACCAAATTTAAGATCTTCACTCTAAATAATGAAATGTACTATCTTCAAAACAAGAGCTAATCTATCATTTTATGGTGTTGTTTTAATTCAGCATATGGAAATATATGTAAATTCACTATTTTTAAGTCCGAAACATTTTCATTGCTGCCCAGTGTAATCATAATTATATCTACGAAAGAAAGTACCATGCAAATATAAAATATCATTAGTTTCAAGTTAACAATTTTAACAGCTTTATCTAGGAAAATGCGTCACTGTTATCGATTTCATCAAAAGCAACTAATGAATTTAATAATATGACATATGTTTGCATTGGGACTTCAATGTACATCGATGTTTTGCGGTTCCTCGAAAAAAAAAGCAATGTTCTCATGAAAATATTCAAGTATATCCATATGCTTATCAGAAGCAAAACAAAAAATATAGATTGGTTAAATTTCATTCTTGAGTTAAACGATGCATTAATGGGCATATTTTCCCCAAACTTTCTTGATTCGTTTATTGTTTCTGAAATATTCTTTGCTATTTGTTCGAATAATCAAGTACAGTTATCACTTCAACTGGCAGATCCAATTCGTTTTTTTTTCTCTTGATCATGTAATAAACATGAATTCGCGCACCGATTCATCTTTTAGACACTAGACTCGCATTGGCTTACGGTATGTTTCTCATGTATCCAATGTATTTGTAAATATACAGGATGTTATATATTCAGAGCAAGAGGAGATAACTTAATGGTTCGTCACTGGTAATCTGATACCATTTGAGTGCACAACTCGCGAAAATGAAAAGACGTGGAAGAGCACCCCTTCTGGTGCAATTGTTATAACGTTAGAATTTAAGTCAAAGGTAAACGAGTTCGAATCTCCCTCACTTTACTTTCTTTTGTTTTGTTTAGCTGTTTTCTAATATTTTGTCTAAGCGTTTAATTCTTGTATAAATTTATGCGTTTTCCGCAGTAATTTCATCTTGTCAGTGCAATTAATTAGAATTCTTTCTAACAAGCTTTGAACCCTGCTTAATACTTTCACATGTTGTACGACTAAATGGGAGGTGGTTTAAAGGATGAAGGAACTTGCATACAATAAAGAGTAAAAGCAACGCTTTACGTCAGGTTTATAGGAACTGCTCGAAATGACGACCTGCGTTTTCAATGCAAAATTGACAGAAGTGAAGGAACTGTCCTACCCTTTACAAAATTTCTTGTGTGAATAAGTTCACATGCTGCAATTATTAATGCAGTTAGGTCCTCTTATGAGGTGAAACGTGTTTGTTACACCAAAGACTTGACGTGACCCCGGAAAATAAATCAATTGGGTTCAGAAATTCATTGGAGTAGTATTGCATTGGACAATCGGATGCACGTTCTTAGTTACGAATCACGCAATTTCTTTCTATAAGAATTTACGAAGAGGAAGAAAAGACGAAAGAAAAAGTTAACTACATGCCAGAAGCCCTACCTTTGGATTACCACTTTTCAATATTATAAATTACGCCACCATTACAGTTACAGAAATAACCCTAGAGCAGGCAACTTAGGAGGTAGTTAATAGCTATCCAGTGTCGCACTTGAAGGTGATTAGTTCGAGATTTGAGATATCTTAGAGGCATTATAGCTCTTGAGAATGCCAATAACAAGCTACTGAGAATCGATATCTTTACGTTCGGGAAGAAGTTTTAAGGGCATTCTATTTCAACAATTTCCTCATCTTCTGTAAATGGCAGCTTATCAGAATCTGGTACTGATAATTAACAAAAATTAAGAACAAGGTTCTGCAGAAGTAGGAGTAGTGTATTGCATGAAATTATTGCGTGAAAATGTGTAGAATACTTATAAAATGCTCTACAGCAAGCAGATGAAATATGTGACTGTGGTATGCCGAGTTATTTAATATTTCCTTATTTATCCGAGTATGAAATGTGTAGGTTTTCCGCATTTGTAACAGTGGGCACCCCTGATTTACTTCTTCACTCAGAATAGTCTTAATACTCGTATACTATCAGATTCTCCTCAGTAGCACCCAGCATCCTTACGAAGGCAAGATCGAATCTTAACAGCAATTCACATTCATTTGTTTTCGCCCGAAACCCAAGTCACGTTTTTCTTCTGTTGATGCGAAAACGTTCGGCCGCAGAGCAATCTGTCGTCTGCCGGACAACATGGCGGACTAATGGCGTTCCCTTGAGAAGGCTCTTATCCTGACAGGCTTTCCCTGACGCAAAATAATGATGGAAAAGGAAAACACGTCCTCTAAGGTGCTTTTTGTTTTGTGAGTTACGGATTTTTCTTCGCTGTACCACAATGCATCTTTGTGCTGGCTATGATTTCTTTTATTTAAGCGTTTAACGTCCCTCGTCGACTGCCATACATCTTAAAGACAATAAATAAAGTGAATTAATGGTGATGCCTTTTCTGTCCTAAGGGAAACTGTGGTTATTGTTGTAATGTATTTATCTAGAATACTGTATGTAAGTCTGGATATTATAGGCTATAAAAATAGTTTATCTTTATTGCACAAACTAAAAACTGTAGTTTTCCGTTTTCAAGCGCAAAAAGTCAGCATAGTATATAAAAATTTCTATTGATAAGGTCCTTTCTAATATGTGCATATTTTACCTCTATCTTTGATGATTATACTGCATGCATCTGTAATGAACTATGCATTAATGGATGTTACAATATAGAAAACAACATTTAAGATGCCTAATAAATTTAGTAGCGGCTAATAATAGAGCTACGTGAAGCGGGTTGTAGACTTTGAAGATGAAAAATTAAAGTATTTCTGATTCTTAGAACCATAAACCCAAATGTAAATATCTGAAATTAATAGAAATAAATAACATAAAAATACGCAATTACATTAAAAGCAGATCAAAAATGATTTAAGGATGTACAAATACAAGGATTAATTACCAATTGTTTAGACGAGAACAGCATTTGGTGATAATGTGGTGAAAAAAAATATTACCAAACTGGTGATGCAGAATATTTTTAACTCGTAGTTCCTCTTTTACTGGTGCTAGTTTCAATTTCCTCTACTTAAATAAAGTAATAAATAGCACATCGCACTCTGGTTAAGTAATTTCATAGACAAATATGCCATGTTTAACGAATCCAAGGTGCCAGCGTATCTTTTGCGCACTCCGTATTTGAAAGTTATTTCACTCTTTTTTTTTCAAAAAATGATTTGCATGAGTGACAGAATATTATGTATATTAATTAAATTTATTTTATGCAGTAATGAATTTTTCGTATCCATACAAAACTCATTATGTTATATAATTGAAAGAACCCTATTATTAGGTAACGCTTTGTTAAACCAGAAAATTCCTGAACCTAAAATAAGAAACGTAGACAGACATTCAAAATGAATTGAGGTTAATGCAACACAGAAAATTATAATTGTGAATTATCTTTCACTGATGCTTTCATCACTGGAATCCTCGAAACTTGGCGAAACAATTTAATTTTCTCTCTCCCTCCCTGTCATATTTGTCGTTCCAGAGAACATCATCCTCACTGGCATTCAAATCATTCCACTGAAACGTTTGTACTTTCTCCTCAAAATCTGCAGGAAGCTTCTGGCACATTGTTGTACGGCGTCTTCGAAATAAACCAGTCCGAATCATGAAACGATCCACGCATCAATGGCTAGTCTTAAACTCTGTTTCGGAATATCAAGAACTTCAACTTCTTCTTTGGCTTTCTTTCATATAGTGTCACTAGTCCCAGGTAGCCCATTCTTCCTTTTTTCCCGCAGAAATTCCAATACTTTTTCATCAAATCCAGGATGTATTCCTTTGAGAGGACCCGTAGATTTCTCCTTACTGGATTTAGTAGCAAATAATTGCCAATTTCTGTTTCCGCCACAGGCGATACATTGAACTCCCTTCCCGCCTTTCTATTAACATTTTCTTCAGCATAAAGGACTATTTTACGCTTTTAGAAGCATCTTAAAACGTACTTCTGTTTGCCCTTCATGTTGTAACTAAAAACGCTTCCTGTTTTTCACATAACAGCAGAGGTAACATTAAAGGTGATCCCTGCTTCAAGTAACAGGGGGCTTTCGACTTGTTGCCATCCCGAGACACTGTCCCTTACTGGCATCATGTGGGGAATAAATGAACGGACGGTGGGTTTTCTTATTTTTTATATTTATAGCTTGTTAAATTTCTTAATGAAGGTGAAGATTTAAATGTATCAAGGAGGACCATGTAGTTATGGCGGGCCTAGGGAGAGTCGTGGGTGTTTATAGGTAGACCCAGGATATATATCATACACCCCGAGACCCCTGATGAGAAGGTTAAAACTGGATAGTAGATCAGAGTAGAACTTGTTGAACAGGTTGAAAATGTAAGTAGTTGGTTTAGGAAACGAGAGTTCGTTGTGTATGTTGGCATTGGGGATCTACAAATCGGCAGCAGTAGATCTGTAGATAACGATTTTGCAAGACCTGGAGTTTTTCAAGTGCTGCAACACCCCAGATTTGAAAAGCATATGTTAAGGCAGGTCTGAGTATCTGGTGATAAATGAGTAGTTTTTCGAAGACGCATAGACGACTTCTTTTAATAGAGTGGATAGAACATACACATAGGTTTAGTGATACAGCACAGTGGTGTCGCTGAAGGTTGAACCTCCTCCTCAGAGGAGCGGCCTAGGACAATTTGTCATTTCAGGACCTTGTCCCTTACTAGCATGGTGGTGGGTTTTAATGATATGACGGTGGGTTGATGGTGGTGAAAAGGTAATGTAATGGATGCTTAATTATTTGATAGGGATTGGATGTGTGATGGATAGCTCAACTTTGGTTTGTAGGGGCCTATGGTGGTGCTAGAACTAGTCTGGGTCGCTTGTAAGTTTTACCGGGGTCGAGGTCGTATTCCTCCAGACCGCGGAGTAGACTGTTTGAGCTAGAAGGGAGCTTGTTATAAAACCCATTGGACAGACTACGGATGTAGTCTGTGATTTTTGGGAAGGAGAGGTCTACATGGATATTATCATTAGGGATATACCAATCAGAAGCTGTTGCCATCCGAAGGTAGCGGTTTTGAAGGACTTGGATTTTGTGGAGATGGCATTTTGCTGCAACTCCCCAGATTGTGCAAGCATAGGTTAGTGCAGGGCGGAGTATTTGCTTGTATATGAGCAATTTGTTGTGCAGGCTCATTGTTGATTCCCTATTATACATAGGATACGTTTACTGACTTTCCTCTCAATAATAGTGCAATTTCGCGGCATATCAAAGCAATGCTCCATAATAGGCTAAAGATAAATGAACGCCAGCAATCCATTGTGGCGTAATAAACGAAACAAAATGAAGTTACTGGCGTTCCATGGAACGTATTTGCACCACAATTTGGATACTCATTTGGTCAAAAAAGGGTGTATATTAAATTCGCGTAAATACAGTAATAGTGGAACTGTTAATATAGGTACACAATCCTGATATAAAACACAACTCAAGAAAATGTCCTCTGCATTTCCTTAGTATCCAGCGTATATGATTTTTAGCAATTTGACAGTAGCATTTCCAATATCCTTAAAATGTCGTTTGGCCTTTATTAACCATCAGAAAAACAATCCCTTGAACAATCTTGGCAATCAAATTACTTCCAAGTCCCACTCCGGCCCTTTTGTAGAGTAGAAATCATCGTCTTTTTCTTTTTGATATGGCATCGCCATCTGCGCAAATGTGAGTAGCTATTGACTGTTCGCTGCATTCAGCTGAATGGAAAGACGGTTACCATAACCATAGCAAATGGCTATGGTTATGTTAATCTATTGATTACTTGAATATGGAACCAGATTCAGGCGACATCGAGGCTTGTATCCATTCTTTACTCACTTTTAGGACTAGACAACGCAAATTTAGTAAATATGTTATTTTGTATTCTCACTAAATAGTTCATACTTTAAAATGCATTCATTCGAATTGAATAATTTTGAATTTCTACACTCATATTACTTTCTCTATTCATTCTTCTATAAATCATTCATGTAAAAGATTTCCTTCTGTTGCTATTTATTACTGGCTAATTTTCATTATACAGTTACAAAAAGAGCAGAGGAATAGTGAAATCCATTTAAAAAGGTTCACTAGGTCATGGCTTTCAAATTACGTATCTTTCTTTAGATGAGCAAAAGAAAATGGTAGTTAAGAAAGGTAGAGTATTTGAAAATTCGAATAAAAACAAAAAGATCTCGGGTTAATGGCATAGAAGGATTTTATTTAACATAATATCTATTTATATGTTTTCAATAATAAAATTTGTGGTTTACTTATCAATCAAAAGTCACTCAAAATGACAAGATATGTAACTTTTATTTGTCAAAGAATTACTTTAAAACTGTATTAAGTAGTCTATTTTATTAGTTACTTTTGAGATCCCCATATTTCTTCAGCATACATCTTTCACTCTACCACTGTTTCATTCATTCTTTCTAACCATTTGCTTGACATATCCTGTTTTGCTAGGCATTTTCTTATTTCTGACATTCTTGCCTTTCCTTGGGCTACCACCTTCCAGCTTCCCACTCTCCAATATAATTCATTCTAAGTGCTAAATACTTAAATTCTTTCGGAACTTCTAGCTTTCGTCCCTCTGAAAGTATTGTTCCTCTTCTATTATGTTCCTCTTTTGAAAACCTTCACCTTTGATTTTTTGTATTTACTTTAACTCCCGAATTCACAGAACTTTTGAATCACGCTTACTGTTGTTTGTAATCCTACTGATGTCATTTATTGGTCCTACCACCATATTATCTGCATATAACAAAACTGTTAATTCTCTTTATTTTCTAGTATTGGGCAGTTTTCATTTCTTCCTTTCACTCTATTCAGTGTATCACCTATAACAAATTGAATAAAATATATAGAAGTTAATATATATACGATTATGTCCCTTATTCCCTATATGTAAGACAAAGCAGGTATAGTAGCCGTATTCCCATAAAAGCCCTGGGTGTTCAGCTGGCGAGCCTGTTTTCAATATCCGCTTGGTGCCTCATGTATGCCCAGTCTTCAGTTTTTAACACGGAGTTGAGAATCTGGTATTAATCTGTGGTGGTGAGAGTCGCTCCTAAGGTAAGCAATGCATTATGCCAGGGTTTTTACGGAAGTAATCTAACTCTACAAAAAGTAAACCTGCTTTATCGAGTTTCAAATATATTCTATTTATTTTAAGTTTTTTTAATATAGTGATTATATCGCGACGGATCTGTTAGGAGATATGTGCCTGGTGGCTCGTGTGTTATCTAGTACCATATCAGCTTGCTTCTTCACTTGGCGATAGGCAAGTGTATATCTGCTTTTGTGAAGGACAAATGACAAATGACACGGTCTAAAGAGACTTCAGTGTTTCAAACTGTATCACCGTTTCTACCATTCCAGTCCACCTGGTTTCATTACCTATGGAGCATTTGCCATCGTCATATTTTTATAATTCTTACTATTGTTTGTACTTACGATATAAATTTGAAATGCGATTAATAAATATCCCAGCTAGAATTAACCTTGGCGTCTGTCTGAGGAAATCCACGACGCTTTGAGCCCTGAATCTCCTGTACACAGGCGACTGACTGTATGCCTGAACGTTTCTATTGATTTTCCGCCTAACTGTTGTATTTTTATGACATTTAACATTTCTAAGTATCCTTATTTTACATGATTTAGAAACAAAAGTATAGTTTGGAAGAAAGACAGAATTGATAAAACAAAACTAGAGTTGGTGCTCTGTTACCCCAATGCTTTTAAAGTACCAAATTAAACAGTCATTAATCGACAGGACTTGAACAACAAGTTTATCATAAAGTAGTTCTGATATTATCTTAGTATATGAGGTATTATCTTAAAGAGCTTCTACATTAATATTCAATCACTTTAATAAAATTCTGGAACATAAATGGAGTCGAAAATCAAATGAAGTAACTCGTCAATAGTCTCCTTTTATGAAAATAATAAAATGAAAAGTTTGTGCAATATCCCGCACAACAGAAGTGAAAAATATTATAGCTCCTGAGGTAGAGAAGAAGGAGAGCCATAATAAAGTGCATCGTAAAATTTCAACGTCATTTGAAAGTTTTCAAAATTTGTGGCTCTTTGATGCTCAGAGATGTTCCCCTCGGGAGAACGTAGTGGCTTTAAAGCCTGCATCGCCATATGTGACCCCTTTCCATATTGTCTAAGTCGTAACCCTGTTACTCCATCCTGCCCACTTTCTACAGGGTGCACAGAAATGTTAAGACATTTTTACATTCGGAGATTTAGGTTTACATTGAAATGCAAAGCATAGCTGTTTTAAAAGACGAATTTGGCATATAGCGCACATTGTCAATGTGCATTAAGTTATCAGAATTACGACTTAGGTTTAGGCAAATAATAATGTGAATTAGATGACTGGTTACAATACGTAATTTTGTAACGTGTTGTCCTCAACATTTTGCCTATGTTTAGAAAATTGAGGTATATGTAGCACATTTAACATATTTAACTAAATTTATTTACTGTGGAAGGATATCTGGGGATGGAATAATGCGTAATTTGAAGGAAAAAAATATAAACGTTATTATATTCTGCAGTTTTGCATGCTGGTTTCATATGAGAATTTAAAGAAAACAGCAGCAAAGAAGCTGAATTTTAGAGTTAACCAGAGAATATTTTAAAAGTATTGCCAGATGCAATTATTAAGGTACTTCTAGAAAAGTCAAGGAAAGTTTATTTATGCAGTAATGCGATATTCAAGAGTTGATGTGCGGGTAATGTACGCTGTATAACTAACGATTATTTGTTTGCATATTTTCATGATAAAACGAAGTTTTAAGTTTCGAGTCTGTGAAGAAAATATTCATGCTGAGATCTATTCTTTTGATTAATAATATATATAAGTGTTTGGAAAATTAAAGTCATTTTACATAAACAATCTAGAGCAAAATTCGAAAATATTGAAATCAAATACTGTTGCAGAAGGATACGCAGAAGATCTAAACGGTAAGAAGACAATTGCTGATCTAATATTTAGGGGAAAAACTTTTTGGAAAACAATACGTCTGTTAGTAGAGAAATACCTCCAACAAAGGATACAAAGGGCAGAGTCAGACTAAAAAATTCAATGCCATAGCCGGGATTTGAACCATGCATCTTCTAGTTTCCCTCCAGCAACTATAACCATTTGAGCTACTATGGCCAACATGCCGTCTTGACATTAAATTCTCCAACTGACTCGTGTTTCTCCCGGTAAACCATTAGGAGTTCTCATCAACACATGAGACAGCTACCTTAATGGCGACTTACTATGCTGTAAGTACTTTAAGGCCCGGGCTTTATAGTTCGGAATACCAATAGGAACAATTAATGGAAATTAATTGTTGTTTCACACTAGCCGTGTGTAAGACGCACTATAAAATGGTAGAGCCAGATTGAAAAATTCAATGTCATAGCCGGGATTTAAACCATGGATCTTCTGGTTTCCATCCAGCCGCTCTAACCATTTGAGCTACTATGGCCAACGTGCCAACATGACATTAAATTCTCCAACTGACTCGTGTTTTTCCCGGTAAACCACTTAGGAGTTCTCATCAACACATGAGACAACTACCTTAATGGCGACTTACTATGCTGTAAGTAATTTGTGGCGGAGTATTTATAGTTCGAACCACTATTAGGTACAAGCAATTTCCAACGGATACAAGAGATGTAATTCTTAATAACCATAACATTAAAATAAGATACAGATGAACTTTATTAAACGGCATTTTCCGTTTGGTTGAAACCTTTTTTATATTAACGGCGTGTTCTGTTTTTTGTTAGAATAAATGTATACGTATGTTGTCTAGTAACTACAAACTAAAGCATTGCGGATTGCAAAGTAGACAGATGCTGAAATATTTTGTACAATATTGTCAATTTTAAAGTTAGTATTGACTTAAACTTTGAATCCAATAATATTAGTCAGATTAGCAACGCTTACAAATTGTGCCAATATATAAATTTTGTAAATGTGTTAGATAGGGAGAGCAAAAGAAAGAAGTGCAGTAACTACGAGGGCTGTTCACTAAAGAATTATCATAATTTTTTACGTTCATAACTTTGCACTAAAATTCTATCTTAATATATTCCGTTAGCTTACTGTGCTACAAACAGGCCGTAGTAGTTTCATTGTTTGTACTCCTGGTTCCCTCCTGTGAGAACCAGGCATGTTCAGACATGTGCAATATCGCCTACCGCTGCAATTGAAGTAATATGTAGTTAAAGATGATATTAGAGAAAGATCCAGAGCTTCTTTCAAACGTAATCACTGCTGATGAAACTTGGCTACATCATTTTGATTCTGAGAGCAAACAGCAAAGCTCAGTTTGGAAATATTCATCATCAACCCCCCCAAAAAAGCAAAAGTGGTTCCTCCTGCTGGGAAAGTTATAGTCATCTCATTCTTTGAGATTCATGGAATGGTTTATCAGCATGTTGTACCTGCACACATCAGTAACTGGACAATACTACAGGGATGTCCTGAAAACATTGAAAGTCCATATCAGGCGCAAAGGACTACATTTCCGTGAAGCAGGCTGGATGCTGCATCACGATAATGCGCAGCTGCATATTGCCAATGTTGTTGCTGAATATCTTGCAAAAATCAACGTGAAGTGCATCCCTCACCCTCCCTATTGTCCGGATTTAGCCACATGTGACTTTTTCTATTCATTAACTTGGATAAACGCTTTCGTGGGAGGCATTATCTATCATCAGAAGCAGTGGTGAAGCCTGCGGAGGTGATTTTGAAGGATCTCTCAAAAAGTGGTTTCCAGCATGTTTTGAACACTGGCAGAAACGCTGGGACAAGTGCATCGCATTCAGGGGAGAGTATTTTGAGAAGGAACATCAAAATTATGAGGATGAGTAGAGGTACGTTGTCAAAAGCAGATTGTGATCATTCTTAATTGAACAGCCCTCGTATATTGTTTTAGAACAAGGAAAGAGTCGAGAATCCGATAGCAACTGAGTATATTCTACTCCCGAGATTGTCCAGTGCACACAATGTATGTTATCTTATTTCATTTTTTTCAATTTCTTTTCAGATTAACGGTGTTTTGGGAATTTGTAGCATTGCCTATCTTCCTGGAAACAAACTTAAAGCTATTGAGCTGTGAGACCATTTTTAATCGAGTTAAACTTTCATATTATAGTTTTCTATTATAATAGTTAGCACTACAGCCTGCTGTGTCCCCTTTCTACCTACGATGTAACGCAGGTATTTATCTCCAACAGAATATATATAGAAAAATATTGCATTGTAGTCACATTAATTTTTCCACTCTTACAAAGTTGTTCTTACGAATGCTTATTCCTCTAGCTACTTCAATTAATCGAGATAAACGTCAACTTATTGCCAAGTTTCTTTTAGGTGCAAGCTGAAAGTAATGCGTACCCTAAGCGATAGGCAATTATTTAAACAGCTGGTAGCTATGTGTTATTTTTGAAGTACAGTGCTCCTTATGTAATCAAGAGTTGTGAAACGAATATGGTTTCCATTATTCAAAAATTCTGATGAATAACAATGAGTATCTCCGAAATGTTTGGTACTAAAAGCAAAATAAAGTATTTTAAACGAGGGCGGTTCAATAGAGAATAATCACACCATTTTTTGACAACGTACCTTTACTCATCCTCATAATTTTGATGGTTCTTCTCAAAATAGTCTCTCCTGAATACGATGCACTTGTCCCAGCGTTTCTGCCAGTCTTCAAAGACATGCTGGAAACTATTTTTTGAGAGATCCTTCAAAATCGCCTCCGCAGCCTTCCCACTACTTCTGATGATGGATAATTCCTCCCACGAAGGTGTTTATTCAAGTTAAGGAATAGAAAAGAGTCACGTAAGGCTAAATCCAGATTATAGGGAGGATGAGGGATGCACTTCACATTGACTTTTGCAAGATATTCAGCAACAACATTGGCAATATGCGGCCGCACATTATCGTGGTGCAGATACAGCCTGCTTCATGGAAATATGGTCTTCTGCGCCTGATATTGACTTGAAATCTTTTCAGGACATTCCTGTAGTATTGTCCAGTTACTGAGGTGTGTGAAGGTACAACAACCATTCCATAAATATCAAAGAATGAGATGACCATAACTTTCCAAGCAGAAGTAACCACTTTTGCTTTCTTGGGGGTTGGTGATGAAGTAGATTTCCACACTGAGCTTTGCTGTTCGCTCTCAGGATCAAAATGATGTAGCCAAGTTTCATTAGCAGTGATTACTTTGAAATAAACTCCGGATCTTCCTCTAAAATCAACGTTAACTGCGTGTTACCTCCATTGCAGCGGTAGGCGATACTGAAGACGTCTGAACTTGCGTGGTTCTCACAGGCGGGAACCAGGAGTACCAACAATGAAACTACTACGGCGTATTTGTTTCACATTAAGCTAATAGAGTATAATAAGATTGAATTTTAGTGCGAAAAAATATGTCCGTAAAAAATGGCCATTCTTTATTGAACAGCCCTCGTAAAATGATCTTCTGGATTCAGAGACCTCAAACCGTGCATTTATTTTTGTTTGTTTGTAATTTAACCCCTCCTCGTCATAACGGACTATGAATGGAATGGATGAAATGATGCTCAAATGAGCCCGGGGTCCATAGAGCTTAGAGTTACCCGACATTCGTCTTTCAGGATAAGGGAAAACCCCGGACAAAAACCTTATCCAAGTAACTCACCCTGACCGAGATTCTAACTCGGAACCTCTTGAACGTGAGGCAGACATGCTACCATCTACGCTACCGACGGGGGCATTTTAAATGAAATTACTGTTGAGGGTTTGGGTGGAATGCAAACCTTCCTTTACTTGAGAAGAGAAAAGGATTTTTGTAAAAGTAGCTGGTAGGAGAATTAGAAAAGAAAGCCCTGGGAATAGAATGTTTTTTCTTTATAATTAGTTTGTAAACCAATGCTTAGGGAGCATGTCCATACCGATTATTCTAAACAGTTTGGTCAGTTCTATTAGCTATTCAGGGTTTGGCCTTTATTTTAGTCTATGAAGAATAAGGAGATGCAAAAGAAATGCACATAGTTTTCATGCTTCCTATGAACCGCCAACTCTCTTCAGAGTGTAAGCAATAAAAGCGATGAGAGAAAATGCTGTATCAAATGCATGTATCTTTCAATAGTAAAGCCTCTGAATACATGAATACATATTTGTAGTTTGATGGGCAGTATACGCAGCTATGGTTACAAGAGTTATGGACTCAATATTCTCCAAGTCATATTCCTTAGATGAAGACCAGAAATGTATCTTTTTCACCAGGAGAGCGTCTCCTTTCAATGAAATGTTCAACTCAACTCTGTGTACTTGTTAGTGAAATAAAACACGCTAGTAATCCATACTATATTCTTAAAACTTTTTCACTTTAGCAACAGCTCAGAGAAAGGTTTTCAAAGCATACGCACCTTTATCCATTTTAGATCTGCTTACATTACTAGCCCACCGAAGTTTTACTTATACAAAGTGCCTTTAAAGGCTACCTAAAAGCTTAAGGAACAGAAAGAGCAGAGATAATAGACTAAATGAGTAGAGCCAGACTGAAAATTGCAATGCCATAGCCGGGATTTGAATCACGGATCTCCCGCTCTCCATGCGGTTGCTCTAACCAACTGAGCTACTATGGCCAACATGCCGACGTGGCATTAAATTCTCAAGCTGATCCATATGTTTCCTGGTAGGTCACTAGGGGTTCTCATATGCTATGAGACACGCACCTTTTGTGGCGACTTACCTGCTGTAAGTATTTAAGTCCCAGGCTTCATAGTTTAACCACTATATTTTTCAGGTAATTTGATGGAAATAATAATTTCTTCCAAACTAGCCGTGTGTAGTCTAAGGTGCGTGTCTCATAGCATAGTGTGACTTTGTGTGTTCGTGAAATTTAAAGTCCAGTTGCGCAAACTCAAAATGTTCTTTATTTCTACCGAATTACAGTTGGAATACTTGCCGATTACATAGAATTACTTAGCGCACACAATTACAATCCACCAGTTCGTCTGTCACAGGTCTACTCCACACGCACAATTACGTACAACTCCTCTGATACACGTGCACAGTATTCCAGTCCGTTCGCTAGCACGGCGCTCCTCACGGCTGCTCGCGATGAACTGCACTCTCTTCCAGCCCGGTGCGTTGATTATATAAGACCAACTCACCTATCTAGAAGGTTCCGGGTTATATGAAACATCCCGACTGTTCCAGACGTCAGGGGGAAGAGAAAGAGGCGGCCAGCGACCAGTGACACTTCCTAACCATCCCTTCAGTTAGTGACACGAGATAAATGGGTAGGCGTGGCCTAAATGCCTCCATTCCCCCACGCAGGTGACAGTTGGTCGTGCCTTCGTGACAATATGAGAACCCCTAGTAGTCAACCGGGAAAGATATGAGTCAGTTGGAGAATTTAATGTCATGTCGGCACGTTGGCCATGATAGCTCAGTTTCTTAGAGCAACCCCACGGAGAGCGGGAGATTCGTGGTTCAAATCCCGGCTATGCTATTGAATTTTTCAGTATGGCTCTACTTATTCAAACCTTCGCCTACACACGGCTAGTGTCATAGAAATGTTTATTTCCAGAATAGAGTAACTTTCCCCCAGGAACTCATATTCTCAAACTAACATCCGACTCAGTATCAATGATATTCTTTTAAGTGGTAATACACTTTATTATGCACACGGTTCAGTGTAATATGTTACAAACAATGCTCAAACACAACACCAGCATATTGAATATGATATTGCACCGTCGAATAAAACCTTGGCGCACTCGCTCGGATACTCCAGGTATGTGCAAAAGATTACCAGATGCCACAATTATTCTGGCTACTATATTTCTTGTCCAATGGTGTTTTGGAGTTGCTAAGAGGATGCAAGGATGTAGCATCACAACATTTTGATAACATGTATCGCAACTTAGATAGTAAATTTTCGGAATGTTGGCTAGGAAGAGGAGGACCACTTGCATGGCCATCGCGTTCCCCGGAATTTATAACACTAGATTATTCCTTTTGGAGGTATATCAAAGCAGTGGTGTATCAAACGCTGTAGTCGATATAGAAACACTAGTAGCCAGAATAGTTGTGGCATCCGGCAAACTTTTGCACATGCCTGGAATGTTTGAACTTTATTCGACGGTGCAATGCCTGTATTCAATGTGCTAGTGGTGTCTCTGAACAGCTTTTGTAACATATTACACTTGACCCTATGCAAAATAAAATGTATTGCGGCTCAACAGAATGTATTTGGTACTGACTCGATCATGCTTGGGAACATGGTTTCCTGGTCGAATGTTACTCTATTCTCTCTACTCCTTCTGTTCCTTAATTTTTTCAGTAATATTTTGAAGCACCCTGTATACTGCCAAATCTTAATGTGTAATTAATATCTGAGAGATATACTTTACTCTGTGATCTTTTAAATTAAAAGAAGTCGTTTCCTTTTTCAGAACTGCGATATTTGCATTTTACAAAATCTGTGATCACATATTCCATGTGCCATACCCCAGGTTTCTTTGCAGTCTTAATGCTTCATCGACTTATTATGCGTTTCAAATGCGAAGAGTTCTGGAGTCCAGCTAATCAGATGCCGTATCACACTCAGCGTTTCCAGCTTGTTACCCCACTCTTTTTATATTTCCCTCTCTCTCGCACACTCATACAACATGCAGGTCTGCTTGGCACTAGACGTAAGGGTAAGCAAATTATACTTTACAAAGTTTTACAATGATGTAGTTGCCAAAATCAAAATTGGCAAAAGCAAATTATGTATATTTTAAAATACTCTAACTATAATTATAATTTATGAATCATCTGTTTTTCAATTCCAATGGAACTGCCAGCTGTTCATCCATATCGCCTGCAATGTCACTTTCGATAAGAGACAATTCGTCAGTGGCACTGTCTTCATCGTCTGAGTCTTGCAAATTTATCATTATAAGTTCCAAAATCTCGTCACGTGCTATTTCTTTCTTAAAATCTTCTCCTTCAAGGTTTTCTGCATTTCTCACGCAGTTTTCACAGTCCTGTTGTGTTCCCTTGAAAATTTCTTCGTGAACAAGTCGTTTCACAATCCGTCAGTTTAAAAGTATTATTTCTGTTTACAATCCCCCTTTTTATTTGAGCCCACACCAACTCAATTGAAGTGGTAAGGTAAGGGTAAGGATCCAGCAAGTTGATCCAGCCGATACACTGTTCCGTGTTTTAAATGGAAGTACTCTTTGCAATAACTCTTTTTTATTTTCCGTTTCCGAAATTGTTTTGAAGAATGGGTACACCTTATTAATAATACTTTGAGCCTGACTTCGCAATATCTGCCACTAAATTCACATCAAGAAGCCATTGCACTATTTAACTTTTCCTCTACTGTTGTGTAAAGAACAACTGAAGGATATTGATCTGAACTCCCCAGAGTAAATAAACATTTCTTATCCAGCATTCATTCATAAACATAAGCATACGGCATTCCACAGGCTAACAGGCTCGAGTTTAATACCTTGACTTATTCACAGTAATTTTTTATCCGTTATGTCAGTAGTTTAAATTTCAGTTATGAGTAATTAAAAGTATATGTACATACATACACAACAACCACTTTGATCTCTCTAGAGTAAATAGAGATGACGAAGCATTCATAAACAAAGATATGTGACCAGACACGTTCTGCCAGGGCAGCAGGACATTTGTTGTTTCCTCTCGCTCGAATTGGATTATTCAAAGTAATTCTATTATCACGTCAGGCAAAAGATTTGCGTTTTAGTTCTGATTAATTACAAATCTACGTACAGGCATATACGCCAACCAATAATGATATTCATATACTGCTTACGTCACGATTTATTGTTATAATACAGGTAATAGTGGTTTATTTATTTGTATTAGAAAAACTATGAGCTAAAATTATGGGGTTTTCATGGTTATCTTAGGTACATTACTTTCTAGCTTCCAGTTTTGGCGAAATCTGAATTTTTGCTTTTCGCGAATAGCAGTTCATAGAAATTGATTAGGTTGGCGCTCCTCACATACCACTTAGCGGGAATGCAATACAACAACACCGCAGAACTCCCATTGGTTGCTCACCTAGTAGCGCTCAAGAACAAACACCGTCCCATTTGAAACAGATAATAATTGTAAGTCCTTATCACTGACTTGTTTAGTTTGTCCCATTTCCTTTAAAATATAAACTTGTGCTTCTATATTATGCATTACTTGTAACATATTGAAATGTATTTGTTGTAATTATTTCTCTAACTTCTGAGTCACCCTTTCCAGTAAATAATTTCGGTATTATGTGTTTCTAACAAGTGATATGGAATGAAATTAAATAAATATATGAAAAACAAGCACATAATTATCTTTCTCTCTTCTGTAAAAGTTACTTTGAATTCCAGGCAGGAGTTGTAGAAACCAATTAAATTCTCCATGTTTGAAAGGCGGCAGTATTGGTACAGGCACCTTATTATTTACACTGCGGCCTTCTCGTTAGAGTAAACAGATAGGTAGTGAGTTGATGGGGATGGGGAGTGAGCAGGCTAGCAGTACACACGAGTCACGTCACACCCTACGTAATTAAATGTGTGGGCTACTTCCACCGAAACTAAATCAGCCTTCCGCAATCACATTACCGCCGTGTCTCTAGTGGCCTCAAAGCCTGCCATTTGATTTCCCCAACTTCGCAAAGGAATAGCCTATTGGGAGGTCTATCATAATACCTGCACAGAGTCCTAGGGAAAATATATTATTTGTTGAGTAAATGTAAACATTGGACAAGGCAATGAAGCAGCTGTCATAACTACATTACAGTTTTGTTTCAGAAGCATTTTGTTCATGCTCATGGAACTAAGATAACATGGGAACGAATATAAGTTCTAATTGTATTCTTTCGTCTACTACGCATTTACACAGAAACAGAACTTTAAATTCCACTAAAGAGAGGAAGTACTCAAGCCTGATAAGGAGGCGTTTAGCAACATTAAGTGATTGTTCTCGCCCAATATATAAGTGCCTCCCTGGCAATCAAACAGTTAAAAAACACCCATAAGCAAAACGGACATAAAGTTACTGAGATTTGACTGGAAACACAGGTTCTGAGGCAAAATAAAAATAGTGTGTGCGTTTGAAGAGCGTTGTGCCTTGTTTGCCTGCTCACAAGATCGATCCCACCCATTGAGGTTTGCAGGTTTTAAGTCCCGGGTATAGCATCGATGCCCACTCAGCATTTTGAGAAAATTGAGGAGCTATGCTAATATCTGTTTTATATAACCTTGCCCCGCTGACATGTATCACTCCGCGTGCAGCTACCTTGCCCCTCACCCTCATTGGCTAATGCTTTCGCGCCATAGGCCATGCTTTCCCTTCACATTTAAACCTGCAGTAAACATCATAATAATTACCAGAAAGATAAATAAAATCATACAAATTAGGATATGAAGGCATCCAAAGGTAATGAAGTTTATAATGAAACTTAGGAAGTTGAAACTGAATGAATGAGCAATGAAAGAAACAAGTTTATAATGAAAGGCCTTCGGCCTTTTCTACTGGGATTTTTTAAACCAGCACAAGTACCTTGCCTTTGCCTGGAGTGGTAAGTTTTCCTGTTGTCCCAATTTCACGTCGCGATGTTCCTAGTGGTCTAACACCCACACGTGTAAGCTCAGAGCACAGCTATTCGACTTCTCTCGCTAACAACGACACATGCACCACAATTATTTTTTCGCCACTTTGTAAAGGTTTTCCCTTGCGATGCTTCAGCGAAAAACTGAGGGTAGACTCTGCCATTATACATATCATAATTACATGCGCAGTAAACGGTCAGTAAAATAATTCAGCTCTCGTACTCGGCACAGTTCAAAACAAGGTCAGTAATGAAAGTCACATGAACAAATATGTCACCACTACCGCTAAAGCACGTACTATCGCGTCATCTAAAAGGCGGGGTTGAAAGCAAAGGAACCTCCTCTTAAATTAGCTTAAGAATTAACATGCATTTCAGATAAATCAACTCTGTTGCGTAATATATTTAATGCAAACCGTTACGAAAATATAAATTTCACAATTCTCTTCCAGCTTATAAAGATTTTCACCATGTGAAATAACGAACTAATTTTTACCGCACAACACACTATACACAATAGCAGCCAATGAGAGGTGATTAGTTCGCGTGACCGTTAAGAGATACGGAGCAAGCTTATATCAAACAAGGATTACGTAGCGAACCCTTGTTGCGTAAGCCAACATTCCGGCTCGGGGTGCCATGATGCTGACCACATCTCCCCGTATCGGTTGGAAAATCGTCTTGTGTATGTAGACGTGAGGCCAGCAGTCCGGTTGGCAGGCTCTACCCAATTTGGGCTGTTAAGCTATAAATTAAGTTGACGTGTGTGTATGGGTGTGCCAACAGAATCACTCAAGGCTGTCACGAAGATTTTTAAGCACATCGCCACTCCAAACTTCCCTTTATGTAGATTATTTTCATCGAGAACGCTATTTTTTTCTCAAAATGGCTTTTATACTAAATGTATATTTTAAATTTAATTGGAATGACCTCTATATACTTCTTGAATTTGACATCTTATCAATACGATTTAGATAAAGTTTTACTATAAAAATTTTGATCTCATAAAGCACATAATTTAATCAAATTCTTTTTGGTTGACTGGAATTATATATTCCGAGATATTTATATAACTAGTTTGGGTTTTATAATATCTACAACTTTCTCGATCAGAGAAGTCTCATTTGCTTTTCCTTTTAGTTCTATTGTTTCTTTTTGTTTTCCTTTGCCACGCACATAGTAAATAGGAAAGGGGTCACATTGCATTCAAACATTTTTTAGAGATTTCACCTGAAATATATGTTTTGAAGTCTCCTGAATTAGAAGAGCATATTTAGAGAAAGGTCTGTAGTCCCACATGTTGTGTCTTTGAGTACAATCAAACAATTAAATGTCGGTTAAATACCAAAATTGCTCTTTAAATTCAGCAAGCTTGAAAGATCTGGAAAGAATTATTTCTGCTCCAGACTATGCTTTCTTCCTCCTACATGCAGGGATTAGGCTGAAGGCCAGTTCCGTCCTCATCCAAGTATTACCACCTCTTGCTATGGCGTTCAATGCTCCTCTTTCATCTAGGGTTGTGATCCGTGGTAATCATTTTTTGTCCATTCTGGGTAAACGATTTTTCCAATTCTTTTTATTCTCCATTAATTTTTAATTTAACTCAAATATATTTTGCCCTTTCGTATGCTCTCGTTTGTTATTTTATTCTTACTAGTAGAGCGTTTGACCTTCCTTACGAATGGGATTATGTCAGCTTGTATCTTTATTTTATCGATCTATCTTAATATCCATGATTCACTCTCATACACGGGAATTGGAGAGACCATTGTGTTGTAGAAATTTAGTTTTGTATCTCTTCGTATTTTATCTTGTAACGTCTGTTTATTGTTCCACATATGTATTGGAGCTTATTTATTTTCTGTCGGATACTAGATATTTACATTGGAAAGCTACCTCTAAGCATGTATAGCTACAGATTCTCTCCACTGTCTTGTTTAATCACATCATCGGTATACAATAATATAACTACCCTTTAAATAGACGATTTTTTAGATTGCATATAAACAAAATCCAAGTACACAAAGATGCAACGTTCGATAAAATACACAATTTATGTTATTATGTGAAGGTCGGCTGGTAAATCCTTGGCCTCACAATATTTTGTTTTTAATTCTCAACATAATCACCATTAAAGCTAATGCATTTGTGATATATAGTGCGATCCATATAAACCTGGACCATTTCAATATGCCATAACCTTTGAACCAGTAATAGGACCCACGTGTAACTTTCGGAGAATATAACACACAATTAGGAGATTACATTACACTATTTACATCTCAGAGAAAATGTTGGAAGTGTCCTCCACCATCATTAATGCATCGTTGGTCCCATTTTCTTTTATCAGACTGTAGACACTGAAGTTTATATGGTTCTCTCCAAGACATTTGTGGAGCAGCTGAGAGAAGGTTATTTCTAGCAAGACGGAGCAATGCGCCATACATCTAATGACACCATGGAACTTGTAACCAGTTTTCTTTGATAATCAAATAATCTCAAAATATCTGTGGTCTCCAAGATCCCCTGACCCAACCTCACCGGAATTTTCCTTATGGGGGTGCAGAGGAATGAGAATAAGCCCTCTAGCCTGCGCAACCGCACACCAGAGGGCTCCTATCTCTTTTGACTCGGTATCTGATAATATGAAGGAGTCCCATAGCCAATAATTATTTAAATACATTAATAATCTACAACAATTAACATGTAATACTAATAACAGTTTAGGAGTATTTATTAATAATAACTTGCATGCAGAGTAAATAGCTACATTTTTGTATATTTAATATAAAAGGCACATGTAAGTTTTACAATACAATTACAAGCCCATGCAGAGATAGATGTAACAGTTTCTTAGTCATTAAAATAAATAAAAGTTTAAAAGAACTATGATGGAATCGTAATATAATATACTACATTAAACGTGAGGGAATAAAAATCACAAAACAATGTCACCCAGTTAGAGCCTATAAAATATTTTATATTTATCTTTAGAAAGTGTTGTTATTTTATTTAAATAATAATATAATTTCTTTTTTCTAATTATTTCATTTATCATTTTGTTCTGGATGTATTTTCCATATTAAACTCCTAATAATAAAGTATTTTCGTATTCCTATATACTATGTTCAGGGGTACCTACTTGTCCACATGCACATAAATTACTGTCTCTTTGACCGAACCGATGTAAGTACACGGGGTACGGACCATGACCTGACCAATAATGGAGTAGACCATGTATTGGCTGTAAATATCTCATTAATAATCTTTCCTTTATATCGGGGGTATCTAAAATTAAGAGTGTAAAAGAATAGGCCACGGAAAATTTATGTCCTCAAAGAATCCATTCGAACCTAAATAAGTAGCATCGGCGACTTCACTAAAACTTCACAGAATATGGTGAGACGAGTACAAACATGTATAGATGCTGGTGTAGGGCACCTCCAACATTTTCTTTGAGATATAAACAGTGTAATGCAATCTCCGAATTGTGTAGTATTTTATCCTAAAGTTGCACGTGTGTCCTATTACTGGTTCAAAAATTATGGCCTATTAAAGTGGTTCAGGTTCTACAGGTGTTCTAATTTCCATTACCATCTCTGTAGTGCGAATTATCATGATGCTCAAAATGCCAGTTTACCTCTGGGAAATCCTCATCCTCCAAGACATTTTATGTATTTCAGGAACAGGTGGTAGTCACTGGGTGCTAGATCTGGCGCATAGGGTGGATGTTCAAGCAATTCGAGTTTAATTGGAACATTTTTCCCATCGGGGTAACTGAATGATGGGCCGGAGCTTTGTCGTGAAGAAAGAAGATTTTTTTTTTTTAATTTGACAAATGAGGTCCTTTCCTTTCACCTCAAACGATGCAGTAAGCTTGCGTAGTAGTCACCAGTGATATTTTCACCCTTTTGAGAGTAATTAATAAAAATAATTCCCTGTGCGTCTCAGATAACACTTTTAGCCCGCCTCGGTAGCGAAGATGGTAGCGTGTCTGCCACACGTTCAAGAGGTTCCGAGTTCGAATCTCGGTCAGAGAGAGTTACCTGGATAAGGTTTTTCCGGGGTTTTCACTTATCCTTAAAGACGAATGTCGGGTAGCTCAAATTTCAATGGACCCCGGACTCATTTGAGCATCATCTCACCAATTTAATTCATCGTCCGATATCACTTAACGTTGGAGGACGTAGTGTGCGAAAAAAAAAACAGAAAACACTCGCCATAACCTTCTTAGCTGACAAATTTGACTTTTTCTTTTTTGGTATTGGTTTACCTGGCGCAATCCACTGTTAATTATTTTCTGGAGTGTTGTGATGTATCCAAGTTTCATCCATGGTAATAAGGCATCACAAAAATCCATTGCAATTTTTACGGTAGAGCTGCAAATATCTTTTGGATATCTAAGCAAATATACTTGGTTACAGTCTCTGCTATCTCAAACAACCATCATCTGCGGTCTTCCAGTGTAAAACGATGAATTTTTTCAATGATCTTTGGAGTTGCGACTTCCACAGGGCGTCCAGAGCGAGGCTCATGACTGGTGCTAGTCCGTCCCATTTTAAACTCTAAAACCCACCGTTTAATCATTGTATATGAAGGGACAGAGTCTTTCAATGTACTGTCCATTTCCTCCTTGATTTCTTTAGGTGTTAAGCCTTTCAAATGGAAGTATTTAACACTGCTCGGTTTCTCCAAATCCTCAATTTTCATGAAAACTCTAACCCTGTCTTGTTTAAAATATTGCCATTCAAAAACTAAACAAGCTATTGACCTGTAACTACGAATACAGGTTTGAGTTAAACCATATGATGCTATCCGTAAAACTGCCCCAGTAGTTCCATCTTTTTGTGAGGTCCGGTGTGTCTAAAACAAAGAAATGTATGAAAATACTTACCTCGATTAACATGCAATAGAGTGGGCATTTCTCTGTTTGCACAAAAACAGAGAATGTTATGAAATTGCAACACATCAAAATTTTGTTTCTTGTAACCTTATGGTTAAATCATTACCATCTATGTTTATCCTGTATGAAGTGTAGCATACCCGACGTTCATCTTATTTACTACATATTCTGTAAATTAAAAACCCTTTCCTATTTCATGACGCTCTCAACTAGAAGCCAATTCGCAGATACGCACTTTTACAACTTGTGCTTTTAAAAGACGAAAGAATCATTAAAATGATTGCATGCTATTTGAATTCACCTTAAGTATAGATAAACATATAAAATTTTCCATTTTATAAGACTAATGCCCGATTTCGCCAACAGATGTGAATATCGACGTTAACAAATGTAACGTAACAATTGTCACAGCGTTAAACCTAATGTTAAATTTCATGCATTTCACCAACCTGTTTTCTTAAAATGTTAACAAACCTGTGTTAACGCCTAGAAACTTGTAAATATCACAGCTATAGAAGGCTATGGATGATTTTCTGAACATATTCCGATGCGCTTTTGTTGTCATTTTCGTCTGTACAAATGGCAGATGAACAAACTCTTAAATAAAACCGTGAGACAAATTTCTCATCGACGGAGAAAGAATTGTTAATTGAAGTGGTGACGAAGTGCAAGGATATCGCGGAAAATAAGAGGAAGGATGCAGCGAATGTAAAAGAGAAAGATGTCATGGGGCAAATATTGGAAACGAATTTAATTCAAATGCATGTGTCACTACTACAAGCACCTAACAACTTGTCAGTATTACTTAAATTTAAAACGAGGTACGAAAAACAAGTGCCTTAAACGTTTCAAGATGGGAGGTGAAGAATGTGTTATCCACATAATTCAGTGAATTATATAATCGCAAAGTTATTGATATTTTAAGCAAAGGCGAGATCGGCATATTCCTTTCGATGTATACTCTAACTCATTATGTAAGTTTAAAATGAAGTACGAAGAACAAGTGCCTTGAACATTTCAAGACGGCAGGTGGACAGTTTATTATCCACATAATTCAGTGAATTATAAAATCGCAAGGTTGCTAATACTTGAAGCTAAGGTGAGATCGCCATATTCCTTTCGATGTATGTTCTAACCTCTCTTGTCCTTCCGCAGTAACCTTCATAGCAACATGTTTCGACAGTCTATACCTCCGTAAAACAATTTTCTTCGGATAGATCCTCAAAATCATTTCTCCTTATAGGCCGTACTCTTTTACGAATGCGATTTAGACGTCTTAAATATAGCAAATCGACATCAACAGCATAGTTCATGCTCGCCATCTTGACTATTTACAATTGTTAAGGACTTAACATTAGAATTCGGCTTGTTAGTTTAAAACGAGATTTAACACGTGTTACGCTAGCACTTGTTGGTGAAATTCATTGTTTGTTTTAACTACTGCTAAACTCGTGTTAAGTCTTAACATTTGTTGGTGAAATCTGGCATAACATTGATAATATTTTCATTTTTAGGTGGTGATATATAATTCCGTTTAAGGGTTTATTTTGAGTAAGATAGAAAGAAGTCTTTTCTTTATTATGAGCACACTTTACCAGCATTTAAGTAGGGACTAAATGACCCTTACGTAACACCAGCATGTAGCTTCATCAAGCATTCGTGTACCGTAATCCCGAGGTCCCAGTATGAAGGGAAAAAACTCGTGCGATCTGGACAGAATCTTCATGAATGTAAATGAGATCCACAATTTTATGCGACTGAAGTTCGAACCGTGGTCTGAACTGCGAAACAGGATTGCTGTGTCGCTGTAATTAGATCTTTGTATGCAGAAGTGCCCACTTGAATTAACGAACGCAGGTGAAATCTGTTCTTTCCAGACGAGAAAAGAGTATTGGTAATCTGAGAAGCTATTTTGACATAGATACCTTTTGTGAGGCAAGAGAGAGACAATTACACACCCTTAGTAGAGAGTACCTTTGAAGCGACAAAAATTGTGTTACTATCCCTTTAAAAAATTATTAATTCTATTATAGACACATGGATTTACACCAGAAATAATGCTAAACTAGAACCTCAAACTTCAGATCACGTTTCTTGTTTTGTTGCAACAAATCCGATTCATGGAAAGTCTGCATTTATGACAACTGCAGATCACGCAACGACATAATTGGGACTTGTTGTTTGGAATTTAGCAGTTCGTGTCACAAACATGAGAAACTAATTTTGTATTTATTTGTAGATTTAATGGAATATAACACCACAATGTAAGAATGAGCATGGCTTCAATCATTTACTCCCAAACCAAAATTTCATCCAGGTTTCAATGCCATAAAGGTACAAGTACTCTCGATAATGGATCTGTACGTACGAAGTAAGGCAGCTTCCTACTATCACACAAAACTCACAAAAGAATTCGATACAAGTTTGCAGGCTGCTTAATTAAAATATGCAATTTGAAATAAATTTGAGTGAGGGGGTTAGTAACGCGAATTGTTTATGATTACCAACTTCAATGTCATCCGGGAATGTCACTCGACGAGTTTTCAGGGCCCCCACTTCAAAACTGCTATATGTTTTTCAAATTTTATGAAATTTTGTTGTAAGTTTTTCAACAAAATTGTATTAATTTAGCTATTTACATGATAAATTAGAAATACGAGTATATCCTAAATTTTATGGGATAAAATATAAAATATATAGTGCGATCCATCTAAACCTGAACCACTTCAATAGGCCATTACGTTTGAACCAATAGTAGGAAACACCTGCACCTTTGGGAGAATATAATACACAATTGGGAGTTTACATTACATAATTCACACCTCAGAAAATATTGGAAGTGTCCTCCACTAGCATCTATACATATTTGCACTCGTCTCACCATATTCTCTCAAGTTTTACTGAGAGTATTCTCGCCAATGTTACTTACTTCAGTTCGAATGGACTCCTTCACAACATCAGTTGTCCGTGGCCAATTCTTTTCACTATTTTTAGATACCCCCATAAGAAAAAAATCCGCTGAAGTTAGGTCAGGGGATCTGGTTGTATCTCTCAATTCGATATCATCCAGCTTCTGCACAAATGTATTGAAGATACCCATATAAACTTCAGTGTCTACAGTCGTATGAAAGAAAATGGGACCAACGATCCTGGAAGCTGACACTTTGCACCATACTCCAACTTTCTCATCATGCAGTGGCTTTTCGTGGATCACTTCGGTGTTTACAACATCCCAATATCTGGTGTTTTGTTTATTTATGGAGCGTGACAGATGAAACCATGCCTCATCTGTAAACCACGTTATGGAGAGAATGTCTAGACGTGGAATAAGAGTATCCTGAAACCATCGACAGTAACTGATTCGTTTATCATAATCTGCTTCTTTCAGTTGTTGCACCATATGCACTCTGTAAGGCCGTAATCCTGGCTTTTTCGCAGCTCTTTAACTTGTTCCATATGAATACCCTGATTCCTGGCATAATCGACGCAACAATTTGTTTGGAGAATTCAATAGCCTTCTGCGAACATCTGTAACAGTCTTTACATTCAATGGCGGTCAGTTTTCCACTCTCACTAATGAGTATACCAGTTGTCTTCAGCTTTCTTACGAGCGATAAAATTGTTGCCTTTGTCGGAACATTGCGTACATTAAATTCTCTTCGAAATTTCCGTTGTGTTGCTACCAATGAATTTGTCTTTAAATATGTTTTCAAAATGTAAACACGCTCTCATGTTGCTTTTGTGACTGCACGTTTAAGACTGTCAACTGTCAACAATTGCCAGTGTTGTCAATTCTCCCAGAGCCACTGAGATTATTAAAACAAATTACTACATTCCACAAGCTTTTAAAGATAAATAATGGCCTATTGAAATGGTTCAGGTTTATATGGATCGCACTGTATGTAAATACTACGAGGCATGTTTTTTAAGTCAGTACCGTTTTGGAGTTGAAAAATACGTGCATAGATATCGCAATAATTTTATTTTTACATGAAAGCCTGTACCTTAATCTAATTTTCTACATAATTTTCGTGAATATTGAGGCACTTGTCATACCGTGACACCAGTTTTTGAATACCCTCCTCATAAAAATCTGCCACCTGACATGTTAACCACTGTATCACAACGCCCGCCTCGGTAGCGTGGTGGTAGTATGTCTGCCTCACGTTCAAGAGGTCCCGAGTTCGAATCTCGGTCAGGGTGAGTTACCTGGATAAGGCTTTTTCCAGGGTTTTCCCTTATCCTGAAAGACAAATGTCGGGTAACTCTAAGCTCTATGGACCCTAGGCTCATTTGAGCATCATTTCACCCATTCCATTCATCGTCCGATATGACTAAACGTTGGAGGACGTAAATTTCAACAACAACAATCGTATCACAACTGTTTTGACTTCGTTATCGTCTTGAAGATGCTGAACGCCCAGATGTTTCTTCAAGTGCAGGAACAAGTGGTAGTCGCTGGGCGCCAGATCAGAACTGTATGGAGGACGATCTAGAGTTTCCCATTGAATAGATTTGATGAGATCTTTGGTCCGATTAGTCACATGTAGACGGGCATTGTCATGCAGCAAAACGAAACCCTTACTCAACGTGCCACGTCTTTTGTTCTGGATTGCACGGCGCAGATTGTTCAATGTCTCACAATAAGACGCTGCATTGATTGTCACATTACGAGGCAGAAGCGCCACTAGCAATGCTGCTTTTCTGTCCCAAAAAAACTGTGCAAATGGTTTTTCGGGCAGAAATTGTTTGCTTAAAATTCACTTTTGTGGGTGATGATGAATGTCGCCATTCCATGGATTGTTTCGATTCTGGTGTGACGTAGGCTACCCATGTTTCGTCACCAGTAACAATTTGGTCTAAAAATCTTCATCTTCATTGTGGTACCGCTCAAGGAAAGTCAATGCACTGCCTAAACTTTGGGTTTTGTGCAAATCCGTCAACATTTTTGGAACCCAACGTGAACACAACTTCCGGTACTTCAAGTTCTCGGTCACAATGAGATACAAAACACTACGATAATATTGAGGAAAACAGTCGCACAATGATGAAATGGTAAAGCGTCTGTTTTCTCTCACCTTTTCGTCCACTTTCTGCACCAAATCTTCAGTAACGACCGAAGGACGCCCAGTCCGTTCTTCATCATGCACATTTGTGCGACCATCTTTAAATGTTCTCACCTATTTCCCTACCTTTTCATCACTCAATGTTTTTTCCGTAAACTTCACAGATCTCACGATGAATATCTATCAGTTTTACGCCTTTAGCACTAAGAAATCGTATAAAAGCCCGTACTTCACAATCGGCGGAACTCTCAGTAACCAACGTATACAATGAAGAATCAGACTGTAATGGCGTCAGTGCGTAGACAAGAGATGTAAGTAACCAGCACGCATGCGCGGAACGCCAACCGTAGCGCTGCGGCGGCGGAAAAGCAAAACGGTACTGAATTAAAAACCATGCCTCGTATAATCGTATATAAATTACTCTAAAATCATATTTTAAAATAGAGACACATAGAAATTCTACTGATTCTGAACAGTTGTCTGAACAACTGACAGGAGAAGCTTTACTATGAAATAAAGTCTAAGGCGTACTGCGGCATTTAACACTTTTATGATATGCTTATCTTGTGTTTAATTTTCTAATAATGATTTGCTTCTAGTGGTAAGAATCTGCTCGTTATTTTGTTGCGGTGATGCATAGAGACTGATGGTTCAAAGCTAGCACATAGTGATTGTCTTTGAAAGAATTTGATTATTGCTTTGATATTCTTCTTTTACCTACAATGAAATGTGTAATTGTGTAAAAATATGTTTAAGGCTGTTACCAAGCAATGCATGCAAGAATAATCTTTCTGAAAATGCCTTCTAGATCACCGAGTAGAGAAAGGCAAGCAAACACTGCCGAATCACTCTCCATTTAGATAGTTCGAATTGGGAATGATCAAAAGTTTTTTTTTTCTTTTTAGTTGAGATGATGTTTAGTTTAGTGTATACCATGAACATTCATATGACTTGTATGCCATTTTTCAATTATTTTTCTTTATGACTAGGGTACAATTATTTTTATCGCTGCATTTCATCCTCATTTTTTATTCTTGATGTTGGGCGTGGTCACCAACTTTTAAACCCTCCGTCAATTATCTTCTGCTAGACTTCTAGTAATTACGAAGTCCCTTGGTTGTTATACTATCCCGCAGGTAAGATAATGCCCGGTCTACCAGGTTTAGCTATCATGTCAGTTTGAAATGCATGGCTGTTTAAGGGGGGACGTATGCAAATATTCAGGGTCTTACATAAATAGCCATAATATACAAAGTTTTAAAGTTAGACAAGTGAAACTTAGTATACTCATTTAAGATAATACAGTTAATATGCACAATTTTTCTTTAATTTTCTATTGTTTATAACTAATGCTACGTATTTTTTCTCTATGCAGAGAAACTTAAGACCATTTTTTTTTTTCAAAATTCACATATGCTATCTTTCTGAAAATTGGTATGCTATTTTAAAACACACTAAAGATGAATTTGTTGGATTTAAATTTCTTATAGAAGCTGTAAAGAACTTTAAAAAATGTTAATCATATGCATCCTTTAAAATTAAAATAATTTCATATATTTTGTATAATCACTTTCCATCTGGATCTTAATCTTAAATTCTAGTACCAACAAAATTTTCATTGTGGCATAAGAAAGCTGTGTGCTAAATTGCATCACTGTAGATGAAGTAGTTTGAGAGAAAAATGGGTTGAAGTTGCAGAAAATGCAAGTTACGGGGAAAGGCAATTAAAAATGCAATAAGTGTTATTCAGTTTGCCTTTTAATTTTAAGTCGGGACTTCCAATATCCATAGTCTGTATCCCCATTCTGGTCTTCTTCAGCCTTTCTTTTTAAATTCCTCTTCTGTCTTGTATACTTCTGCATTAATTTCATAGCTCTTTCTGCACCAGCGACGCGAATGTTGTCGATAATCCGCACAATTGCTTCCACAAAACACAACAGGTTGATACCCTAACTGATGCATAACTTTCTTTCTGCTAACATTCCCATTATTAAACACTATTGCAGCATCAAATGTAGCAATTTTCACCACTATGGAAGACACAAATGATGCTTTGGAACACCTTTTCCATATCAAACTGTTTAGGCTTTCATTTGGGTTTAAGTTCTGGATGTCTGGGTGTGCTGCATGTCTGGGTGTGCTAAGAATTGGTAGGTGGTCTTTATAAATTCCAAGACAGCTGATGGAAAACAATGTGTTGCTACTATGCAACACTAGGGCATTTAATTGTTAAAGGTACGCACAGATCACTCACAGTCATAATATTTTGGTGTTTGATAGCTAATACTACATACTATTTTACAAAGCAATAAAAAATTAGATTTTTTGAACATTTTCTCGTACGTCCCCCCTTAAAGAAGCTTTGCTTCCTCCAGAAGGAAATATAAACACAGAAGAATTTCTCCTAGTCACTCCAAGGATATTCCTCTACTTTTGTCCTTTAGAGAATGACTACTTTTCCGCTCTTTATTTTTTTGACATCAATGCCTCCCATGTATTTCTGGAGAGCATTGAAATGTTTATGTGTACCCATTGGTATCTCTTAATGCTCCTAGAGATAGGTTTATAGACACAACGTATCCAACCGATTCACGCCTATTAAGAGTTACCCAAATAAGTACAGCTTGGAAGCCATAACATTCTACAGTCCCTAAGTTGAGTTCTATGGGGGTGAGCAGTCCTTCGCGCACCTGGTTTCTTTGTTGTTCAAGGATTTTTGACACCTGCTTAGTAACACTCTTATTCTGCAGTATTACGTGAGAAATGGCATCTGTATGCTAACGAGTGTTATTTGTAAGTCCATTTAATGTGCATGTGTTGGTTTGGTACACTTGGGGAGAATGATGAGTCATATGTTGTTGGTGACTACTACCTTGTAACGAACAGGTCGTGAATCTCCTATACTATGAAGCTGGCTGTATATGCCGTTACGGAATTCTTCTGAAAGGTACGCAGGTCTCCCAAAACAATGCTGCACTGAAGTTCTTGATAAGTAGTCATCTAACAGGCAGTGTTAAATACACTGTATTAAATCACATTTCTACATTAGTTGAATATTAGACTGAGCTTCTCCGGATATCAAACCTAATAGTCTAGCAAAAATAAATCAGAACTAAGACGTGAGATTTAACTGCTAGTTGTTTCCTTTTACGAGGGTGGGTGAAAGAGTAGTGCCTCCTTTTTTCCCTTAAATAAGTAAGTTATGTAAAAGCTTTGAATTTGGCGCAGTTCCTCAGACCTTCTTTCCAATCCCCTGCAGTGGTAACTTCCTAGGTTAAAAGGTGGCAGCACTGTATCCTCTTGCAAAATGGCTAACATCGAGATTCGTATTAGCGTTTTGTGATTGAATTTTTGACAGCGGAAGGTTAAACGCCAATTTGCGTTCACGAAAGGCTAAAAAATGTTTATGGTTATGCAACGGTGGATGTCAGCACTGTTAATGACGATGGGTTCGTCACTGTACCGAAGCTGAAGTGCAAAATCCATTGGCAGATGAAAAGCAAAGCGGCAGGCCGGAGACTGCAGTGACTCCATGCAACATTCAGCGAGTCGATGACATCATTCGTGGTGATCGCCGCGTAACAACAGGTGAATTGTGTCGCATGACCTCCCTAATTAAAGGAAGTGTGATGACGACTATTCAACAACTGGTTTACTCAAAAGTTTGTTCACGTTGGGTACCAAGAATGTTAACCGCCCAAAACAAATAAACAAGGAAACCAGTAGCCTCCGAAAACTTGCAGCGCTTCAATTTTGAGGTAGAGGAGTTTCTGGAAAAAATTGTAATGGAGAGGAAACATGGGTTCATTTTTTTTTAACCTGAATCAAAGAAACAGTCAATTGAATGGCATCACACAACGCCACCGAAGAAAAAAGGAATTCAAAACTCAGCGGTCGGCAGAGAAAGTTATGCCGACAGTGTTTTGGGATGCAGAGGGTGTGCTCATGATTGATTTTTGGAGTAGAGATGCACAATAAATTCCGTCCAATACGTCAGAACTCAAAAAGCTGAAAACACGTCTTCGCCGAGATCTCCAAACAGAAAATATGGTGGATGTTCTTCTTTTGCATGAGAATGCAAGACCACACATTAGCTGTTACACTAGTGCAGAAATTGAGAAATTGGGATGGCAAGTCTTACCTCACCCCCCATACAGCCCTGACCTGGCACCATCAGACTTCCATCTGTTCGGACCACTAAAGGAATCTCATCGTGGGATTCATTTTGAAAATGAGGAGGCTGTGAAAACGTCCATGCGTCAATGGCTTAGGAAGCAGGACCGTGTATTTTACCACACTGGAATAAATGCCCTAGTTAAAAGGTGGACCAAAACTGTGTAAAAGGACGGAAAGTATATTTAATGGCGACAAATTAATCCTCAATCTTGTAGTTTTCAAGCTATGTAAATTGGATTCAATTTTCTTGGCAATTAAAAGAGATAAAAAATGAGATATTACTTTTTGAGCCACCCTCGTACCTATTCAGAGTTTTGCTACCTAACATTTATTCATTATTCGCACCTTGGGAGCACCATATGGTTCATTTGTTTCTGTGACATTGAATAAACCAGAGTAAAGCGTGGAAATTGTCATAACAGTCGTATAATGGTGGTTGTTCATCAATACAGCTTTTTTTAAATAATTGTTTTACATTCATACACCGAGATAGGTTAACACACATTTGCTAAAAGCAATGTACGAATCCTAGTCAGAACAAAACGCATCTGAAAATAATGAGGAAAAACAAAGTGAATACACCAAAGACTACTGATAAGAACAAGTCTTTATTGTGTTTTTTAAAGTGAACATCAATCATCGACTATTGTGCTGAAAAGCCATGATTGATATCGAGAAACGAGAGATAAAATATTTGAGAATATTCATGTACATTTGTAGTTTACACTAATCAAGTTAATTAATAACAATAATAATATTGAAAGAGTAGAGCCAAACTGAAAAATTCGAAGCCATATCCGGGATTTGAACCATGGATCTTCTGGTAAAAGGAACTTACTGTATAGTAAGTCGCCATTAAGGTAGTTGTCTCATGTGTTAATGAGAACTCCTAGTGGTTTACCGGGAGAAACACGAATGAGTTGGAGAATTTAATGTCACGTTGGCACGTTGGGCTTAGTAGCTCATATGGTAAGAGCGGCTAGATGGAAACCAGAAGATCCCTGGTTCAAATCCCGGCTATGGCATTGAATTTTTCAGTCTGGCTCTACCTCTTCATAGTGTGTCCTACACACGGCTAGTGTGAAAGAACAATTAATTTCCAACAATAATATCAATACTTATAATCCAAACAATAACCAGAATTTATAGGTAAATAAATCCCAGAGGGAAATCCAGGTAGCAGTAATAGAAAAGCTATTTTCATGCGTCACAAGTCCCAAAACCATCCTCCATACTTAAGATGTGAGATACCTGGTAATTGCTTAATTTGCTTTTTATCATTCAAAGCTACCATTAAATCATAAAAACAGTGCCTTAAACATGTGTTCAATACTAGTTAACAGAGGGTAGATGCCTTAAAATACCATTTAAATCCCCAAAGAAAAGCACCTAAAATTGCATCCGGGGTAAATAACCTGTACATAAATGACATAGATATGTTTTGATTTTAATTAAAGATAAATAATACATGAAAGTATTAAAAAGCCAAACATTCACTTATATACAGTTTCACAAATGGCAATCAACTAACAATGGAGATTTAATATGAAAAGATGTCCATTAAAACTCGCAGTGGTATTTTACAATGAAGCGAAATTTTAGATTTTATTTGAAAGCATTTAGAGTATGGATCAAGTCAAAACATATGTACAAATAGGTATACTCATTTCGGTTAGACGAAGAAGGACGACGTCTACAGAAGGAAGTCATTTCAAACATTTCGTGTAATAAGTTGGCTAGGAAGTAAGCAGAGCTAGGAAGTTCGTACCGATTTTCTTGAGCAGTGTAAGTGCGGCCAGGTATGGCTATACCACGCAGCGCTATTAGCAAGGGCACGGTTCGTCTTAGAATGCAACTCAATACTTTAACTTGTATCCTAAACTAATACATATTACATGTTTAGCACCTGCTTTACACCGAGTGGCCGAATCAATCAAATGTAGTTGTGGAGGTGTGGGCAGTTTTGTAGCTCACATGAAAGAGATATGTTTAAAGGCATCTTACAGGATAGCATAGTTAAAAGAGCTAGCATCAGGCATATCGCCATCACTACGGCCAGTTGTCACTAGATGCGTAACTTGGCTAAAGGCTGTCATCTATTATGCCGAGCATTATGACAAAATTGTTTCGCTATTAGAGAATTTAGAAACGGTGGCAGTTCTAGCATACAAACTGCCAAACCTCTATTAACTGAACATCTTCGTAGAAATACGAGAATGAGTCATAAAGTAACGCCTCCTATTTTGTTCTCTTTTAATTGCCAATAAAATTGAAGGAAATTTACATAGCTTGAAAACTACAACATTGGCCATTAATTTGTCACTATTCAGTATAATCTCCGTCCTTTTCCACAGTTTTGGGCCACCTTTTAACTGGGGAATGTATTCCAGTGTGGTAGAACACACGGTCTTGCTTCCTAAGCCATTGACGCACGGACGTTTTCACCGCCTCTTCATCTTCAAAATGAATCCCACGATGAGCTTCCTTTAGTGGCCCGAACAGATGGAAGTGTGATGGTGCCAGGTCAGGGCTATATGGGGGGTGAGGTAAGACTTGCCATCCCAATTTCTCAATTTCTGCAGTGGTGTAACGGCTGTTGTGTGGTCTTGCATTCTTATGCAATAGACGAACATCCGCCATAGTTTTTGTTGGGCGAACTCGGCGAAGACGTGCTTTCAGCTTTTTGAGAGTTCTGACGCTTTGTACAGAAATAATTGTGCATCCCTGCTCTAAAAAATCAATCACAAGCACACCGACTGCGTCTCAAAACACTGTCGCCATAACTTTCCCTGCCGACCGCTGAGTTTTGATTTTTTTCCCCCCTTCAGTGACGTTGTGTGATGCCATTCCATTGACTGCCTCTTTGGTTCAGATTCAAAAAAATGAACCCACGTTTAGTCTCCAGTAAAATTTTTTTCCAGAAACTCCTCTCCCTCCAAATTGAAACGCTGCAAGTGTTCGGAGGCTATTGTTTTCCTTATTCAGGATATCAGCATAACCTGAAGACGGGAACAATGTATGCTCCAGAAACGTCACTACATCTATATCTGGCTTGAAGCCCGAGAAATCTTGGAATATTGTTTTCCTCGTTTCTTTGTTTTGGGCAGTTTATATTCTTGGTACCCAACGTGAACAAACTTTTGAGTAACCCAGTTGTTGAATAGTCGTCATTACACTGCCTTTACTGAGGGAGGTAATGCGACACAATTCACCTATTGTTCCCGGGCGATCATCACGAATGATGTCATCGACTCGCTGAATGTTTCATGGAGTCACTGCAGTCATCGGCCTGCCGCTTCGCTTTTCATCTGTCAATGATGTTTGCCCTTCAGCTTTGTTACAGCGACGAACCCATCGTCTAACAGTGCTGACATCCCCCGTTGTATCACCATACATATTTTTTAGCCTTTCGTGAATGCGAATTTGCGTTTCATCTTCCGAAGGGAAAAATTCAATCACAGAAAGCTGTATAATAGGATTGTCAATGCCAGCCATTTTGCAAGAGGATTCAGTGCAGCCAACTGTTGACTTACTGTTGAAGGTACTACTGCAGGGGAGTGGAGAAGAAGGTGTGTGAAATTGCGCCAAATTCAATGTTTTCACATAACTTACTTATTTAAAGCAAAAAATAGGAGGCAATACTTTTTGACCCACCCTCGTGTATTATTGATTGCACATTTGTTCAAAGAGTTACCCACGACTATCACATTGTTACAGCCCACAGGTTTGGAGGTGACTGAATCTGAGCAGCATGTAGAACTGTCAAAACGGATTTACCAAACTTCGAGCATTCTACATGAAATAAAGATGAAGATGAAAATGAAAATGAAAAGCGTAATTGAAAAGAATGCAGGGTTTATTGCGATTTGCCAGATACGAAATGCACTTTCAGATCCCAACAAAAGCTATAATAATGACACGGAACTGATAAAATATTTCAAATATGCCCCGATCACATGTGTGGTCGAAGTAATATTTTGGCAGTAAAAATCTTGTTTGACGGGCCATAGAATGCGTTTTTCAGTTGAAAGGCGTCAGAGATACATTATTGTTTTTCGTAATACGGTCGCAGATGAGTGAATGTGTAATAAAATTCCTACTTTGGTCTTTCGTCTATTACGATTGTTCAGATATTTATGAATTTATTTTATTATTTGAATTATTTGAATATTATTTTACATTCGATCAGGATATATTACAACCCGCTTGGGTGTTGCCACAATATGCTATTTTAATAATGCAATCAGCCAGAGGCAACCCCGTACTACATAAGAATTTGTATGTTCTACATATGATCTAAACATCGGTGCATTTACGAATGTCTCATAAGACAATTTTGTTCTCTGGGCGAACGGTTTCAATACCCCACCGCCGTGCGCTCTTATCTATGACGGGAGAAGGTCGGTCGCAACCTGTGTAGGGAACGGAGGGCGGTACGAATTTCCTAGCTCTGGTTATTGGAATAGAGCTATGCTACTGTAAGAAACCATTAAAAAAGCTAAATATCAAAAGAAGGCATAAATCCTTTCGAAAGATCACAAAGCCTGATTTTGCCATCTTTTGCCCTATTACCTCCCTAATAACTACAGGTAGTGTGTACTGAAATCCAAACAAAAGATCGATGCAGAGTCTCAAGTAAATTCAAGAATCCGGACTTTGTGTGTGTGTGTGTGTGTGCGTGCGTGTGTTTGTGTGTGTATGTGTGCGTGTGTGCGCGCGCGCGCGTTAAAAGCACAGTTGTTTTAATTCAGCATATTGCACGGAAACGACATAATGAATTTAAGTAAGGTCCTTCCATTTCAAACTAATATTTACATTAAAAATCGATATTTAGAATATTCTGAAAAGGCTTCTAAAAACTTAATCAAAATATATGCTTAAATATTTGCAAGTCAGAACTTATATCTGTGGTAGCCTCTTTCGGTATAATTTGTGCAAATTATTGTAATGGGCAAGTAATAATGGGTACTATCTAAAATAGTATTTCTATGGAACCAGCATGCCTGAGATATCCGTTAATTTAATAGCATTTTCGTTACCTGTTATTTCTCAAGTGTTACCACTTTACTTTTCTTTTTCAAATCACGGAATAATCAATTAGCTGCTAGTTATAAGCATCAGACTACCGAGTTGGTGTCCATCTCCGTAATACTATAAGAAAATGTGTAAAAGAATTTATAGAGTTGTTTGTAGGAACCATGTACGAATACTAGATAATGCGTATAAAAACTATTAGAAAGTATAGCATAATATGACTTTATGCTTCCAGCTACGTTTTTGAAATAAATAAAATAAGTATTGTACGAGTTCACCCAAATACTTGAGATTCCCTAAGTTGCAAAAAGGCATTATTTAAAAAGGTTTCATATGTGCATCTGTGTGTATT
>CM060954.1:103572244-103784946 GCA_030765055.1 Mantis religiosa | reverse complement strand
TATTCGGCTCATACCTAAATATGCAGAATCACTTTTTCTGATATTAAGTCCAGAGGTTAGATTGAAACATGTCACCAAATGTTTATGTTATATAAACATCAAAATATTTTCTCTGTAAAATCAAAAACACAGAAAAACTTTATGCTGAATAAATGCAAGAAGAACGGATGGAATTATACAACATATTTCTAGAATGGAAATTGAAATTAATGATGGTATACGGGCAGGGAGATAGAAACAGAGAGACGCTTATGACGTAACCTGTAGTGGGGCAGTTCCGTTTGGAAAAATAGAGTTGGTATGATGACAGAGCCAGCTGACTTTGTCAGACGGATGTCCTCACCAGGTGCTTCTTCCAAGCGATTAACCTCCTTCCGCCTACTGCGCCCTTTACGGTAACAACAATACGCAAACCAATATGCGAATAATTGCCTGCCAACTGCAGAGCTTTGCAAATCCTCGCCGAATTACTCTCTCATCGCCGCATGGGGGCGCATCCATATACATCACGCGCAGATTCTACAAAATATGCTATCACAGTGTCTATTTAGCTAAATTATCATTTTCAGCGTCACTGCTGCTTACTGAAGCATAGTATACTAAACATTTGCATATTTGATTCATAATATTAAAAATACCCAATTGTAAAAAAAGATTAAAAAATATATATTACTTTAGCGCTATAAACACAACAAATCCTCCACTGCAATGCGATGTAGCTTAAATTGTTGTATCGTGGTTTAAGTGTCCTTTTATACATCTAAATTTCTACCCTTCTTTCGCATAAAGTTACAGTCAAAACTATTTTTTTAAATATTTTAACATGGAACGAACCATTCAATTTGATTCACATTCGGAAGGCCACACTTTAAAATCACTGAACGGACCAATCTCACTGGAATTTGCTCCTTTCTTCTTCTCTCGATTGTTTATGCAAATACCAGATATTTTATAGTATGACCTTAAACTGCAACCTTAAATCTAAAACAGGTTCTTTTTTCTTCACTGCATGTTTTAGGCAAATTACTGTTCCGCCTCTCTTTTGTTCAGATCCAACTTTTTCCAGTGCATCCAACATCTCTTCTACCGCGTAAATAGGTAAGTATGATGCTATCAAATGCCAGAAGCGTATCAGCGTCGTCAGAATTTCGTCCTGCAGTAGTTTTTACGTATAAATAAGTTTACTGGCACATTGCTTATAAGCACATTTAAACACCACTGGTTTCTGCCCTGTTTTAACCTACAAATTCAGAATCAATGGACAAGTTCCCTTGTTTCATCAATTACATTCTTTTCCATTATTTATTGTCACCAAATAGATTTGCAGATCCGTTTAGCATGTATTTTGTATCTACGTAATTGTTATCTTCATTTGGTACAAGCTTTCAAGCTTCTCAGAAATGTAATTTGTCTTTCTTATAATTTACTTTTATTTTCCCGTTTATTTGTACCTTCAGTGAAAAGTATAATTAAATTATTTCTGCAAACGTTTAACCTGTACATAAAGTAGACAGAAGAATACTTTTTCTGTTTTTACTTCTACCTACACGCACTAAAAAACTGTATTTAATATGTGTTTCCCTCGATTTTGAGAGTTGCTGTTAATATTCATTTTGCTTTAAATTTGTTTTATTTTCACTTTAAGTTGAGAAAATACATTAAGTATATATACCATTTTTTAAACGCAATTCATATAAATAGAAAAGGACCAAGGATTCTAAAGTAACGAGGTTTAGTTGCAGCATGTTAGCTTTTTGGTTTCTTTACGCTTCATTGCAATATTCTCTTTTTTGTAACAAAATGTCTCGGGTGAATTTCATTTTGGAGGACCAGAGAATAAACTTCACATTTCTCATAACCTCAGTTTTGTTTTATTAAATGAAAAAGATGAAAGGAAAGTAGTAAAACTTTATTTTTTAAACCTGAAGGAATCTCTAGCAAGCAAATTGCATGAAGACTTTTCATTAATCATCAGTTTGCGGGGAATACATAAACGGGAAAATTAAATGCACGTAGTCAGTTTTGAAATAAATGAAAATGACCAAAAGAATCCTCTGGAGACATTATCCCAACAAGACATTCTTTACCAGAAACGAACAAAATTACCTTCAAGCAAGGAGAATTTAAACATTTATTACAAATAAACTAAATTGAGGAAGGAATAATTAATATATCATGGCCTTTATAAGTAATTTTCTAAACTTTTAGATCATTTTGTTTGATTCATAATAGATGTGAGATTCTTGTTATAGAGTAAGACTAAGATAAACTTATTTTTTAGAGTACCCTCCTTTTTTCAGCTGTGATATACCTTGTAATATTTACGATTTAGTGTAGCAAAAGTTTCCTGGATATCCATACATGTATAAGTCAATTCGGTAACAATGAAGCTTGAATGCAAGGAGGAAATGAACTTAAAATTCTGTGGCGCTATGGCTGTATAAAAATTGATGAATGAGGTGGTATATATTAATGAATAAAATAAAATATAATCGCCTGAAATGTGATTCCTCAGATATTATGTGAAATTTATACCCATAAAATACATCAGAAATGCAGTGAAGAGATAAAGCCATAACTAATGATATTTTTTCTGAAATAAAAAGGTTTTTCAAAACTACGCAAATTAGAAAATTTTTCCATTTTTGGACAAAGAGCAACAGATTTTTGAAGCTTGTTTTTATACCTACTAGAACAGGTGGTGGTGGTGGTGGAGCTTTTAAGATGAGAGAAAAGTGGTGTCGGGACAGGTTAAAAGCTAATATTGAACAGGAAGTAAGTTAAAGACCAACTTAAAACAAAAAACATTACATTAAAGGACTTACATTTGAGAATCACTCACGTTGTTGATAATCTAATTCCCCTAAACAAATAATAGGTCATTTTTTTTTTTTTTCATTGACGAGCAGTCCAAACTATCTATATGCATAGTTTTCTCAGTTATCCCTCTCCATCTTCCCTTTTAAATTAAAGTGTCAGTTTGATTCAATTGGTACAGATTTACTGAAAAACGAATCTGAAATGTAAAGAGACTAAACTTTAGAACGTTATGTGTTGCGGTGAATTATTTTTTCAGTAGTTCCATGCAATTTATATCAGCTTAGCAAAACTAATTGTATAATATTGGTTGATACTTTATTTTAAAAGGCCAAAATACCTGAAGTCGGAATTAGGAGCATGTAAAGATTAATAATCTCATAGAAATGGTAATAGATGTCAAAACAGTTTAAACGAAATTATTCATTAATGAAAAACTCAGCGAATAAAGGAAGAAAGTAAATTTTCTGTCAGAGAATAAATGTCTTTGGCAAGTTCAATGTAGTTAAAACAATTGAAAGTTAATCAAAAAGGCTTACTTTAGTTCGAAGTATTCCAGAAACCCGAATGTTCTTCAAAATTTCACTGCAAATACTCATGTAAACCACTTTTGAAATTTAGCAAAGTAACAGTAAGGTCTCAAAGTCACATGAGAAGTATCAAGTTTTTCAACAAATAGAAACTTTATTGGGAAATCGTGAACATAGACGGGAGATAAGTTTATAAAACAAAAGCTAGTTTTCTAAAAGTTGGGCATTTGCTTGATTATCTTTTAGCCGTAAAGGAGTATTTAAATGCAGATAGAACATCAGCACGTTTTTGTGCTTAAACTTTGGGATTCTCTATTCTGATATTGAGAAACAGCAAATTGTACATCCTCAAGTAGTCTGAAAGGCACTTCAGATAGAAGGAAAACGGACTGCGAGATTAGGATACAAAGGATGTGAGTGAGTGAGTGAGTGAGTGAGTGAGTGAGTGAGTGAGTGAGTGAGTGAGTGAGTGAGTGAGTGAGTGAGTGAGTGAGTGAGTGAGTGAGTGAGTGAGTGAGTGAGTGAGTGAGTGAGTGAGTGAGTGAGTGAGTGAGTGAGTGAGTGAGGACTAAGGTTTAAGGGCCCGTCAACATTTGAGGGTGTGAAGTCAAACTTATAACTAAAAATTTCCTAAAATTTGTAAAATACAGTTAAAAATATAGAACCTAGACCAAACATTTAAGACAGTTAAGTAATTATAAGCGCATCTTAACGGTCTAAAACCCTCCTAAAACTAAAATTGAAGTTAGACATGCTTACTGAAGTCTACATTCGTGATCTACAAGTCTACAAGTGTTAACGGCATAAATCAATAGACTGGCACTACACGAGTGTACCTCGGGCAATCAAGGAGAACATGTGACTGTAAGTGTCAGACGGCATGCCTTGGACACAGAGAAGTCAGGACACTGCGCAAAAAATGTCCATAAATGGCGAAATGGGTGTCGTATTCTTAAGCGTTTAAAATGACCTCTGACCACCTGAAGGCTCCTACAAGAAGTTAGCCAGCCCTTGATTGTCCCAAATTATGTGTTAGCAAACACTTCCCATGACTATTGCCAAGCAAGAATAGATAGCGATGGAAGTATCGCAGAAGATCCTCATAGGGCCCAGTGTCTGGAAAATAACGGCTAATGCTATGTGAACTTCATAGCCGTGTACACCTTCTCATTGCTGGGAATAACCACATGGTCTGATGTACATGTACAAAGCAACTTGTATTCACGAAAGAGTGATAGATGTGGAAGAGATAGCACTGAACAGAATTGAAAGACGTGTCATAAATTGTATAGACATATTAGGAGAATAATAGCTAGCTTAAGGCAATTTTGAAATGGTTATCTGTGATAGAGGGAAGTCGGGACAGGCCACTAGGTGCATAAAAATAAAACCATTTTGTTTGTCCAAGACGCTGTCAACTGCCGGTGTGCAAAAATTTCGTTCCACAAGGGAGTTCCTTTCCATGTCAGTAGATCCATGACATAAGGCTCTTGAGTATCCCTAAAAATCAACATGGTTGTTTCGGGTTTAAATCAGAACTTGGCATTAGCTGTCCAACACGTAATCCATTCACCCAGATCGACAGATTCATTGATTGGTAAATGATCGCTGTTGGAGAAGAATGGCTAGTTTGCTCGGAGAATAGCATATACAGAAGAATATAAATTAATGTTTGAAGAGTGTAGAAGCTCTCAAAAGTAAAAATACCAAAGAGTAATACACACAGAGAGACGTCAGCACACCAAAGGATAATGCAAGTGGCTTATTCCCACCATCCAAGTTTATTTTAACTAGACCCAATCTGTTCATTACCAGACATCGTGACATTAAAATAGATTTCGATCTTCGCTAATGCTATACTAGTGACAGGCATGTTTTATCCAACAAGGATACAAGCAGAACATGTAGCAAACTTCATTTTTTAGTAATATAACTTGGAACAACTGATGCAGCTTAAAAGAAAGACCTGAAAAGGTTAAAAAGGACACTATGATAATGTAATGAAGGTACGTGCTGGCTTAGAGTGCTATTGTATTGCAATCACCGAAATGCCCCGATTGAGCCCTGTTGGAGCAAATTGGGCGTACACTAACTAGTACTAGTTTGCATGAGTGTACCATCCAGAATCAATGAACCACAATGCCTTCCATAAGATTCCGAACGGGCATTCTGCAGTTGACGGGAACAAAGAAACGGCTTTTAATCTGCGAAACTCTCGAATGCTATCAGACAGGCTAGTGTGGCACCATGTCTGTGGCAGTGGAGTTAATTCCCCTTGTACTGCCATGAGCCACGGGCCCAGCCTTAATCTGCAGGGCGCGGGCAAGTCAATTAGATGCCGGACTTAGTAATTAATTGTTTCGTTCCTACGCTCCCTCCAACAAAACCGTCTAGCTCGAAATTCATTGGCGCCGGCAGGAGACACACTCTCACAGCCGCATCAAAGCAGAACACGTGATAACCATGATGAAGACTATGCTCGAGAAGAACATGTGGTAATTAATTCTGCAGCAGTCAGGGCATACTCAGACAAACGTCTACATACATTCATTTCGTTTGCCTAGTGCTGTACACTAATCTATTAGAAAAGATTTTGTACCTCTTATGGATCTTTAATCTTATACGAGCTACATCGTGTATTGTTCATAAATGAAACAGCAGGGTGTTAGCGGCATAAATGCAGATATTTGTCTTAATAATTATTTTTTAATATTTTGTATTTTTATTTATTTCTCATCTTTCTTCTACATACAATTTCATTGATACATTGACATTTGTAACATTTCTTTCATATAATAACAAAATAATTTATTCACATCTAACATACCCTTCCTACCTGTTTGCCCCAATTCTCGGTCTCAATACACATAACCCCTGATTTTCCGTGTATTGATGACCCTCCTCTCCCTTGTATCCCTCGTTCTAGTTTCCCAGCCCTTATTTGTCAATTATTCTTCATCAATCTTAACCATTTCTCTCTAACTTTCCCCAGATATTCACCTATATTTCTTACATTCTTTTCTCCTTTTACCAATAACATTTTCTTTATTATTAATATCTCCCCCCCCCATTCCTAAAACGGTCCCACTTTTGTTGCCAAATTTGTTCTTTCCAAGTCTTTGTTTGCAAAAAAGTATACTATACCAATCTGTATCCTCTTCTCCACACATTGGGCATTTCCCTGTATCCTTGTCATATCTAATACCTTTCAAATTTCTAACTACTGTCCTTGCCCAGGCAAATCCTTCTCGCCCTGACTTATTACACACATATGTGTACTTCTCCCTCCCCCACACTGTCTTTATATCCCTATATGCCCTCAATGATCTTTTCTCCCTTACACTGGTAAATATTACTTGGCTATCTAAATCTTCCAGCCTTAATTTTACCTCTTTCCAAAGGTCCCTATAACAATACTCCTCGTTTCTGCAAATATGCCCCATACCTATCTGCTCCATCAGTTACCTTACTTTTTGTACCCAAGACTCTCCCCATTTGCTTCTCATCTGCAAAATAAAACAGACCTTGATAATATTGTTTTCCTCCAAACTGGCAAGTCTGTATAGATATTTCAATGCCCTTGAGCCAATTATAACCCTTGTTGAATGTCTTCCCAACTCTAATTGTGCTGCCCCATTGGGTGACGCTACTGTTAAGCCCAAAATATATTTGCAGAAGGATCTGTTAATAACATCAACCTCTTCCCATGCTTCATCCACTCCCCATATCTCTGCCCCATGCAACATCTTATTTTCTACTATGGCAGTATAGATCCTTTCCAGCCATTTGACATTAATGTCAGGTAATTTCCTTAAACATGTTCTTACAATACTCATGGTCATTTTACCTTTTGCTAGAGCCAATTTTTTCTGCTCAGTCTATCTACCATCACAGCTCAATCTTATCCCCAGATAATCAAATCTCTTTACGACCTCTATTTCTCTTCCATTTATCTCTCATTTCTCATTTTTACGCAATCTTAAAAATCATGATCGTTTTCTTTTCGATAACTCTCAACCCCCATTTTTGGCAATAACTACTTATTGCTTCAGTTGCCCTTCTCATCCCTCCAACAGATATAGAACCAACTACTAAGTCATCTGCAAATAACAACCCTGGGATTTGTTTGTTATGAGTAACTGGTGAGTGAACCCCATTTTTAGCAATCTCCTTGAACAATATGTCACGATCACTTACTACAGTTTTGATAATTTTAGCAAATAATAGCAATATGTTATCAAGTACGCGATACACACAAGCCGTACGTCTCATCTTGAAAACTATCAAAAATCTATAACCCAAAAAATGGGAAATTAGGTTCTCCTGGGTTAATGCTGCGAGGCTTGGAGTTTATCTCTGCAGGAGTTGGGAGGGTCGCCTTGGGTGTGGGTGTTTATGTATTAAATGTATTTGTATGAAACTACATAAAACAAACGGAAAAAATATAAAACGGTTAAATAAGGAAAAGAAAACTATTTTTTTTTTTTTTAAGAAGCCATGTTGGTATAATAGGGAGTGAACTGTCAGACAAGTTGACAAAAGAAGCGGCTGACGATGAAGAGATGTACAAATAAAGAAAAATATCAGACAAGTTGACAAAAGAAGCGGCTGACGATGAAGAGCTGGATAAATACAGCAAAATATTAAAAAATACTATTTAAAAAGAAATCACCGAAGCTGGAAGGTAGCTGCTGCAAAAGTGATGGAGCTCAACAACCTGAGGACCCACAGCTATCACGTGTTTCGAACGGGAAGAATTTTCGCCTGTAGCGAATCAGATGCGTTAGAGCCTTCAGCGTTGCCACCTCCTTATGCCCACTCTTTTAATATTTCCCTCTGTCTGTGTCTCTCTCTCACTTTCTCTCTCTCTCTCTCTCTCTCTCTCTCTCTCTCTCTCTCTCTCTCTCTCTCTCTCTCTCTCTCTCTCTCTCTCTCTCTCTCTCTCTCTCTCTCTCTCTCTCTCTCTCTCTCTCTCTCTCTCTCTCTCTCTCTCTCTCTCTCTCTCTCTCTCTCTCTCTCTCCCTCTCTTACTTGCGAGTCTTCTTGGCGCCAAACTTAAGAGAACGCAAACTGGACTTCCCAAAGCTTTATAATAATGCATTTGTTGAAATCACAATTACAACATAAATATTAGTATATAACGCACATGTTTGAAGTATATAGTTTAAAGTAATTATAGCTTTTGAATTAGGTACTTATTTTTATATTCCAACGAAAATGCCAGCAATGCATCCATATATCTGTGAATGTTACTTACGTTTAAGAGGTAATTCGTCATTGTCATTGTCTTCATCGTCTGACTCTTGCAAATTTATGAAGGAAGTTATAATGTAAAATCAAAAAATGTTTTAGGAAATAGGATTTTAGAACAAATATCGAGTTTTAAATATTTAGGATGTAACATAATTTTTAGAAACAATACTGATATAGAAGAAAAAGTAAACAATGTGTAAATATGTAGGACAATCCAAAGAACTTTTAAAAACAGAGTCAGAAGGGATACAAATGAAAATATATAAGGTAATGGCTATTCCAACTTTACTGTATGGATGCGAAACCTGGGTGCCAACACAAAATGATTAAAATAAAGATTGCAGAAGTGAAATTTTTAAGAACTGTTAAAGGTTGTACAATATTGGACAAAATAAGAAATGAAGACATCAGAAAGGAATTAGACATCGAACCAATCCATGACAAAATATCAGAACGAAGGCAACAATGGCATGAACATATATTAAGAATGGAGGATGGAAGATACCCAAATGCAGTATTAAACTACAGGGTGTATATAAATGAATATCGGGATATTAACTCTTTATAATATTTATTACATTCAACTTACCGTTATAAATGATATGTCGAATGAAAAAGCAATTCAAAATGTTTTACCAAGAACCTAATAAATGTTCAATGTGACTACCCTTTGTCACACGACACATATCAAGTCTATAGCCGAGTTCTTCCCAAACGTTGATAAGTGTGTATTCAGTGATTATAGCAACAGCTGCTTCAATCTGGTTTCCTAATTCTGGGAAGTCAGCTGGTAGCGGAAGAACGTACACACGATCCTTGATGAAGCCCTAAGGTAAAAATCGCATGGCGTTAGGTCAGGAGAACGTGGAGGCCATGCATAGCAAGCCCTGGTATTGGGTCCCTTCTGGCCTATCCAGCGCTCGGGTACAGTGACGTTCAACCAATCGCGTACTTCTTTATGCCAGTGAGCTGGCGCACCATCAAGCTAGAAAATGAAGTTCTCTGGCTCATTTTCTTCCAACTGAAGAAATTGCCATTGCTGTAGTGTACCATGGTAAGAAGTGCCAGTTACAGTAGGTTCACCAAAAAAGAAAGACCCATAAACTTTTCGCCGGGATACGGCACAAAAAAAAAAAAACATTCAATTTAGGGGATTCTGGTTGCATTTGTACCATCTCGTGAGGATTTTCAGAGACCCAGATGCGTACATTTTAAATGTTAACATGTTCACTGAGGTGAAAGGTGTATTCATTACTGAAGACAACGCGATCCATGAAATCGTCTTCGTCATGAAGCAACATTTCATTTGCGAAGTTGGCACGTATTCCGTAGCCTGTCAGCTTTAGAGCCTGTAATAACTGTAAGCGGTAAGGACGTAGCCGTACCCGTTTTCTTACAACTTTCCAAACAGTCAACACAGGAACTTGTTATTCATGACTAGGCTTACAGACTTATTTCTTTGGGCTACGAGTGACTCGCTCAATAGTTTCTTCACTTACTCTTTGTCGTCCCGTGCTCTTCCCTTTGCAAAGGCAGCCGGTATCTTCAAATTGATGATACCATCTACGAATGTTATTATCACTAGGAGGATCACAACCAAACTTAATGCGGAACGCATGTTGCACAATAAGTACAGATTCGGTCTTTACAAACTGCAAAACACAAAACTCTTTCTGTTTACTAGTCACCATCTTTGCTACTACCGCTGTCTATCGGATTGCGGCAGAAACATTCAACACAAATGCACACTGGTGCAAACAAACAAAACTGTTTAAGTTGTTTTTTCATTTGACACATCATTTATATCTGTACGTTTAATGTAATAAATATTATAAGGAGCTAAAACCCCGGTATTCATTTATATACACGCTGTATAATCCAAAAGGAAGAAGAGACAGAGGACGACCCAGGAAACGCTGGAGAGATCTACGAAGCCGGAACGGGCGATATGCCCAAACCATGGAGTGAAGAACAAGAAGGTTCCAAAATCCCATCACGTGCTATTTCTTTCCAAAAGTCGTCTTCTTGTGGAATATCTGATGTCTCACACAGTTTTCCCAGCCTTGTTGTGGTTCACGTGATTTTCTTCGTGAATAAGTCGTTCAACTTCAGTCAGTTTAAAATTATTATTTCTGCTTGCAACATAATTTGAGCCCACATTAACTGAATTTGATTGTTCTGGCAGTGGTAAAGTGGGAAGGGTGGTTTATAATACGAGTAGCTCATGTGTCATTTCAATTGCAGCTGATACACTTTCCCTTGTTTTTAAACGGAAGAACAACTGAATAATGCTGCTTTGAACTCTCTGGATTAAATAAAGATTACGAAACCATTCATAAACAGAGATAGGTGGCCACACACGATCTGCTAGGTCATTATAAACTGTATTGTTTCCTCTAGTTCAAATTTAACAAACAAGTTGGCTTGTTCAAAGTAAATCTTTAGTCACGTCATGTAAAACATTTACGTTTCAATTCTGAGTAATTACAAATATACGTACACGCATACAAGCCAACCAACAACGCTATCCATTACTTTGTTTAGGATGCGATGCATTGTTATAATATAATAGTACTTTATTTGTATTAGTTAAGGTATATGAGCTAAAAATATGGTGTTTTTATGGTTATGTTAAATACATTACTCTCTACCTCCCTCATGGATCAGTTTTTGCAAATTCTGAATTTTTGCCTCAGTGCGGATAGTAATCATTAGAGATTGATTAGGTTGGTGCTCGTCACATACCACTTAGGGGGAATGGAATACAACACCGCAGGACTCAAGGAAAAACATCATCTCATTTTAAACAGATAAGTCCTTTTCTCCTTCCGTTATACTAAGAATGAAAATAATTAATATACCTACAGCATCAGAATTCACATCCTTCATCACATGGAACAGGGAAACCAAAGCATGTCTCCACAGATTCCACATTACTGAAGATCCAACATTCATATGCGGAATAGGACAAACATTTAATCATATAAAACATGAAAGTACAGACATAAAGCTTCTAAAAGCAGCACTATTATGTGTTTCAAATTGGAAGGTGTTTGTCCTTGAGCGCTACTAGGTGAGCAACCAATGGAAGTCCTGCGGTGTTGTATTACATTCCCGCTAAGTGGTGTGTGAGGAGCGCCAACCTAATCAATTTGTATGAAATACTATTCGCGCTGAAACAAAAATTCAGATTTTGCCAAAACTGATCCATGTTGAAGGTAGAGAGTAATGTATCTAACATAACCATTAAAACCCCAAATGTTTAACTCAAATAGTTTTTCTAATACAAATAAATAATCCACTATTATCTGTATTATAACAATAAATCGCGACGTAAGCACTGTATGAATATCATTATTGGTTGGCATGTATGCGTGTACGTATATTTTTAATTACTCAGAACTGAAACGTAAATGTTTGACATGGCGTGATAAAAGAATTACTTTGAAAAATACAATTTGAGCGAGAGGAAACAGTAAATTTCCTGCTGCCCTAGCAGAACGTGTCTGGTCACATTATAACTTTGTTTATGAATAGTTCATAATCTATATTTACTTTAGAGAGTTCAAAGTGGTTGGTGTGTACGTACGTACATACACTTTTCATTACTCAGAACTGAAATTTAAACTACTACATGACGTGATGAAAGAAATACTGTGAATAAATCAAGGTGTTAAATTCGAGAAAGAGCAAACACTTCATTTCCTGTTAGCCTGTGTAGTGTAAAATGTGTAGTGTTTAACGGCCGCTTTTACTATATACGGCACCGCAGGCGATGACACTGATGATACATGAGATGAAGATGGAGCACCGATGGAATGAGATGTCGGGGGACACCAGATGTCCAGGAGAAATCCCGCCCCAACGTCGTGTTGTACACCACAATTCTTACTTTGAAGTGTCCTGGGATCGAACCCGGGCTGCCTTGGTGAGAGCCAAGCGGTCTAACCACTGAGCCACGGCGCGGCCTTCCTGTTAACCTGTGGAATGCTGTATACTTATGTTTATGAATGAATGCTGGAGAGTTCACATCAATATCATTCAGTTGTTCTTTACACAACATTTGGGTAAGGGTTAAATAGTGCAATGGCTTCTTGCGGTGAATTTAGTGGCGAATTAAAAAGGCAATTATTGCGAAGTCAGGGACGAAGTATTGTTTTTTTAAGTTGTACACGTTCTTTAAAAAATTGGGCAATGAGGAATGTAGCAATCAGCTCGATTTCAAAATTGCTCAACGGCTTACTGCTGAAGCGTGTGGTATAGGTTAAACAAGTGTGTCCCGCATTTGGATTAGAAAAGCTGGTAATTCATAAACTACAATTATACTTATAGTATTTAAAAATTTAAGGTTTTGGATAGGTGGAGTCAAACTGATAAATTCAATACCGTGGCCGGGATTTGAACTATGGATCTCCTGGTTTCCATCCAGTCACTTTGGACCAGTTCTTTTATTTTTTCAAGTAAGTAATGAATTAGGATACAGGACTGCTTGAAATGGAAGTTTATACTACGCGACTTTTTTGTGGTCGATTCTGTAATTCAGGAAAGTGCGTATTTTTATTACAAATTTATGTGAGTTGACAATAGAAAAGTCGTACTTCTGTTACATTAGATCTTGAAAGTCCCAAAATTCTGATTTCTGGTCAGTTTTAATGTTCATTTTTTTCCTTTCGATATGAGATTAATGGAATAAGCAGAGGCAGATACATTTCAGTTTAGAATTCTGATTCAGGACCTACCGTATATAACCCTAATTCGATGCATGGCTTGGAACCCGCGAGTTTGCTACATATGACCAAAACAGGCGTCAGGATTGGGTGGTAGAACGGAGAATGGAAAGTGATCAATACCCCGGTCCTTCTCGGCATAAGCGGTTTTTGCCACCGGAGTCCTCTGTAGCTCTTCATTTTGGCCCCATAGAGACATACAAGGCTGAATACACCCTGGAAAGTTCTCCTGGAGAAAGAAAATTCCTACATTGGCACCACCGCCATAAGGAAACGATATAAACCATGTGAAGTGGCGAACGATCCCAAGAAGTTACATAGCTATGCCTAAAGTAGACTATATCAATAATTCTGTGTAATACGTGCAACGTTTTGAGATTATTTTGTGAAGCTGCGCATAAGAGTATTGGCCAACAGGTTGAGTTAATCACAAGAGAAACGTCGCGTACTGCAAACTTTGTACAGCTATTATGGTGACCACCCCTCCCCCCCAGGAGGAAGGCATGAAGTTCAGAAATCTCTAGCAGAGGAAGAGAAGCATGTGGTAATTTTCACTGAGGCTTGAAGATACATCTCACTACCGGATCTGCCCAGAAAATGCGATGAACGATCCGTCAAAAAACTAGCCCTGTAGCATTCAGGAACAGTACTATTTTCATAATAGTATTATTTATAACAGTACTATGCCACGACAATTAGAAGTTCAACTGGAAGATGGGGGAGGAAACAGATCCGATGGAAAGGCACTCGCAGTAGGTCAAGAATTACCTAATATTCGCCTATAGCCAGGGAAAAACATGACAAACTCAATGAGAACCTCACGATTACCATGGAAACATCTCACTCAGTTTATTGCCATCGAATCTCTATGTTATTCCCTTGTGCTTATTTTAAACGCCAATGATAGATCATTGAACTGTATATCTCCTGTAACATATAATGTGCTAATTTGATTATCGCTGATCTTAGCGTATAAGATGGAAATTCATTTGGGATCTCAAGAGTAGGTGAAGTTAAGAACCAAGATACATTTTCAAAAAGATACAGTCAGTGGAAGGAAATATATAAGGTTGTTATTGGATCATCCTTAGGAGCTGTTGCATTTTGTTTGTCCCTTATGTGGCACGACATGTCAATTAGAGTATGCCATACCCCTGCCACCCACTTGCTCTCCTAACTGGCGTCGGACATAACGCAAATCCTTCCGCCACTCTGCCAGCTTCGCGTATTCATGACTGGAAGGATTTGTGGTGTGATTTGCATCCAAATCCAATTAGCGTTAGCAAAACAGGCACATGCATGCTTCTGTCTCTCAGCAGAAAACGTGTTGGTTGGCGATAGAATCCCTCCAGGCTAAGCTCATACGTGTAGCGAGAACGAGAGTGACGGAGGTTGGGGTGTGTATGTATGTGTGGGTGTATGTGTGTGTGTGTGTGTGTGTGTGTGTGTGTGTGTGTGTGTGTGTGTGTGTGTGTGTCTATACAGTTTGATTAAGCACGGCTACCACAGTTGTTATTTGTTCAAACAAGTCTGAGAATATTGCACACTTGAGTTACTTTGTAAAGGAAGTGATTACACTTTTTCTTTACAACTTATTTTCTTTCCATTTATATTATTATAACATTTGGATAAATTTATGGGACTATATTAGTAAATACGTAAAATCTGAAGAAAACAAATATATACATGTATAACAATTTGTAACTTAAAACTTCACTTATCTTATAAAAAATGATAATTTTCTTGTAAATTGTCCGGGATCGCGATTTCATGTGAAACTTTTGCACATCTTCATCCGGAAACAACAAAGCTGTCGCCATAGTTACGAACGCTAGATGTTGTTACGTTCTTGTTAGTACTACCAGAGTCTGAAAATAAAACAAATTTAAAAACAGAATCGTCTGCCAGTATTTAAAAATTCATTACGCGATGTTCGTTTTTTTTTTAAATAAGTATATTTTCCCAAACCATTACATCTATCGGACCATTTAATTGTTTTAATAATTTAATTCGGGATTTATTTCATGGTTAAATGACCAAAAATGATCTGCTACGGCCGATTTATCAGTTTGTTTATACTTAATATTACGAAAATGCTCTTTCGTTCTGGTTTATAAATTACATTTCGTCTTTCCAATATAACCTATCACAATCGAAACAATTAAACTGATAAATACCAGAGTTTTTATTATGAGGAATTTTATCCTTTTGCAGAAATGCAATACATTTTAATGCAATATTTATTTTGAGGAAATAAATGTATATCAAATTCCCTAATTCTTTTTTCAAAATGTTTATTAACCCAAGGGTGGTAAGTACTTTTTTCATTCATAATCGTCTTTTATTTTTCTAAGGGGAGAAATATCGTTAACAGTTTTTTTGATACTTAATTTTTTCAGTTTTTTTATTTATAAAGTATTTATTAAAATCCTTAATTAAAGCAAATTTATTAATATGTTTATATTCTTTATTAAATTCATCTTTATTCAGTATATATTAGTCAAGCTATTGAAAACAGCAAACTTATGTGAAAAAGGGTTAGAAAAGGAAGAAATACATTAATTTCAGCTTCTAATGTAAATTTTATAGATTTATCTTTCAAATTTAGTAATTTTAATTGTTATATTTGTATAGACTATATTAGTAGTTTAATAACTAAATTAATTTCCTTTCACAGCTATATATTTGTTACCATTTTGCCATAGAGTTTGACATAATATATGCAATATGCATAAAAAAATCTAATGACAAAAGTAATCATAATTAATTTGAATTTTCTCTTTGATTTAATTAGTATATTGTCATTATAAACTAAAAACTGCATTTTAAGTATATTTTTTGTTATCCTGTATCTTCCAAGTTAAAACTAAGTTAAAGCCATTTTGTAGAAAAAGTCAGCATTCCTATTTTCTTTATATCATTCCTATTTTCAAGAGGGCATATCCTGCGCTATTTTTCGCGGCTGTTTAAAGTCAAAAATCGACAAATTTTAAGTACGACAGCTTTCATACAGTAAGGATTTTTCTTTCCTTGTAACTATGTGCTGCACTACTCTCTCCCTCCCCCTCCCCTCCCCCTCTCCTCATCTCCCCTCCCTCTTGCCCCTCCATCTCCCTTCTCCCTCTCCCGTTCCTCTCCCCCATCCCTCTCCATCTCCCCCTCTCTCTCTACCATATCGAGTTATGTGGGAAAGTTTCACCCAAGAAATCAATATTTAAAAGCAAATTTATGCTTTCAGGCTGTCTGAACTTACGAAAAAAAAAAAAACAAACAAACAAACAAACAAACAAAAAATTGGGAAAGGGTTTGTGTGTGCATGTGTATCATCATCATCACTAGAAAACTAAAAATTAGTTAAACATGAAATTTTGATTTTGTAAACAGATGGCTCTAGCGTTTTTACTCAAATAATTTAGTTGAGGATATTTTCATGACAAATGAAACGCATGTCTTGAATTCTCTGGGAATGTCCTCAGAAGTCCTTTTCCTTCTGGATGAGTATTACAAAACTGAGAAATTTAAGAAAGACGAGTATTTCCAAACAATGATGCAAATCTGGTTAAAACTCAGAGTTTGGGATAATTCTCTTTTTTAGGCTGTAACAATTTGGCTATATTTCTTGGTTAAGTGTTTTAATTTTCTAATAATTTTACCTTACTTAAATGGAAATTCATTATTTGCCTCATCACCATGCATAAAATAAATGAATAAATAATAAAAGCTAAAATAAAAATAAAAGCAGAATTTCAAATCCGCGACATAGCGACAAGCTTTAAAAGATTTGACTATTGCTTAAACTATATTACATCACTATGCACTTCATATACGCAAGAAAATTAGTAATAGGACAATAATTTGTACAATTGTGTGTGTAAACTAACATGAAGCAAATAGAGGAAAAGGCGTTTGTAAGAATTCGTGTGCTGTACAAGAGTAGGGAAAGTCATTTGATTGCAATGTATTATACCGGATCGTTAAATTATAATCGAACCGACTGACGGCCTCTCTCTACTGTGGAAGATGACCGGCAGCCACCGAAGAACTTATACCGGCAGAGGTTGACCTTGTTTTGAACTGGATTAGTCACATATTGCCATTGGAAGGTGTGTTGTGCCGAGTGCGAGAGCTAAATTATTTTACTGATCGTTTAATGCGCATGTACTAATTATATGTATAATAGCAGTCGACCGCCAGTTTTTCGCTGAAGCATCGCAAGGGAAAACCTTTACAAAGCAGCGAAAAAAATTGTGGTGCATGTGTTTAATGCATTCACAGAGAAGAATCCGTCTTTGTGAGTGAGATAGTGAGCTGTGCTCTGAACTTACAGGTGTGAGTGTTAGGTCCGTAGGAACACCACGACGTGAAATTGAGACAACAGCAAAACTTATCACTTCATACAAAAGTAGGAATAAATGAAAGCTAGTGCTCGGAGAATGTGATTCGTGAAAAGTGTTGTACGTCATCACCTGCATAGTTTTTTCTTAAGAAACGAACTCCCCAACATAAATAAAATTTTGTCTGCTGCAAATGAGGATGCGGATTTACCAAATTTCAACAAATCTAGTCTGTATAGATTGCTTATATAGCTGGGGTTTGTGAATGAGAAAAGGGGCAAGAAAATTGTGCTAAGACACAGAGGCGATATTGCTGTGTGGCGAAGACATTATTTAAGGACTGTCAGACTGTATCGAGATACAAGTCACAAAGTGCACTACCTTGACGAGACTTGGATGAATGAAGGATACACGAAAAGTAAAAAATGGCATGACACGACTTTTAAGGCTGAAAGACAAGAATTTTTGCAACGTATGTGTGCTGGTTTAAAAAAATCACAGTGGAAAAGGCCGAAGGCTGAGTTGAGTTGAGTTTCATTGCAAACTTGTATTTTTGCATGCCTTCATTTCCTTATTTGTATGATTTTATCTATCTTCCTGGCAATTATTATGGCGTTTACGGCAGGTTTAAATATGACGGGATGACACCGCCTATGTTCTATGGCGCGAAAGCATTAGCCAATTAAGAGTGAGGGGGAAGGTAGTTGCACGCGGAGTGATCCATGTCAGCGGGGCAAGGTTATATGAAACAGAGAGTAGTTCTTATTCACTCCAGTTCTTGCAGGATGAACACTTGGCACATTTGGAGGAAATGACGTGTATAGCAGAACCTCTACATTGAATTTCATGATAAAGTTAATGAAAACAAAAATAGTATATTCAGCTACAAATTTGGACCAACGAGTTATATTCATTTAAGGACTTTTAATTCTTGGTTCTATTTATTTATCGATATGGAGGTGCATTGTGCACTGTGACTTACCTACGCCTATTGGACATGTCATCCCAGCAGGAACGTACACAGTGAAGCAGGCTACAGGCGGAAACTGAGTCTTGCGGAAGTGGCTAATAATTCAGTCCAAGAGACCCGTTTTTATGTCAGAGCTGTCAAGAGAGCACGATGAACGACCCATCGACCAAGAGGCTCTATGTCATCACAGTAGTAGACTCTCTCCTCTCAGAAAGCATTCACGTATGTCCGGGACCAACTACTTCAAAACATGTATTTCATTAAATTGTTTTACAGAATATGTTTGGAGTAATAGTTCTCTGGCGAGTAGAGAAAGGTTAACGAATGAATAGATAGAGCATCTTATTATTAGATCAGAAAAATTCTAAGGTTCATAACAATGGAAATATGCAGGCAAAATGGTAATAAAATATAAAAGAATCACGAGAAGTTTTAAAAAGGTATTGTAGAACCGGTATAAAAGCGAGAGGCACATTCCCATATTCTTCATTTCTTCATTTTCTTCTAGCACTACATCATGAAGTTCTTTTGATACGTTCTTGCCATTTTCTTTAGCGGTTCTCTTTGAGCTCCATAGACAGCTAACGTGCGATCATATTTTTAATAAATGATTAATGTAATTTTTTTTTCAAGAACTTTACCAGTAAAACGTCTTCACCAAGTGAAAACATATGTACTACTAATTATTTAACAACACTTTTCACTTTTAATACTTGATATAAATAAGACACTGCAATTAAACTAAATTACGACGGCTGTTCAATAAAGAATGATCACTTTTATTTGGGGGGGGGGGGTAACGTACCTGTACTCATCCTCATAGTTTAGCTGGTTCTCCTCAAAATAGTCTCCTCTGAATCCGATGCACTTGACCCAGCGTTTCTGCGGGTCTCCAAAAGACCTGCTGGACACCGTTTTTTCAGAGATTCTTCAAAATCGCCTCCGCAGCCTTCACCACTGCTTCTGATGATGATACCTCCCACGAAGGCGTTTCTTCAAGTTAGAGAATAGAAATAAGTCAATAGGGTGGGCGAGGGATACACTTCACGTTGATTTTTGCAAGATATTCAACAACAACATTGGCAATATGCGGCCGCGCATTATCGTGGTGCAGTATCCAGGCTGCAGCAGAAATGTGGCCTTTTGCGCCTGATATGGACTTGCAATGTTTTCAGGACATCCCTGTAGTATTTTCCAGTTACTGATGTGTGTGAAGACACAACATGCTGACAAACCAATCTGTGAGTATCAAAGAATGAGATGACCATAACATTCCCAGCTGAAGCAACCACTTTTGCTTTTTTAGGGGTTGGTGATGAAGGAGACTTCCACACTGAGCTTTGCGTTTGCTCCCAGGATCAAGATGATGTAGCCAAGTTTCATCAGCAGTGATTACGTTTGAAAGAAACTCCTGATCTTCCTCTAGCACGTACTTCCTTTTGTTCGGGAATGAACGGTCTTGGAACCCATTGCGCACAAACACGTCTCATGTGTGATGTTTCTGTCACCAACGTGTGGGTGGCACACAATGAAATGTTCAGTATTTCAGAAAGTGATCTTAAGGTAATTCGTCGATCCTCTCTCACAAAGGCAGGAGCAGTGATGCTGTTTTCTTCCGTAAGAGCAGTAACTGGAGCATCGGGTCCACCTTCCTTTGCAATTGATTGTCTGCCCTCTTGAAACATTTTAAACTACCTTATAGCTGTGCTTTAGGAAATAACAGACTGTCCATAGGCCTCCTGTAACATTGTATAGGCCTCAACTAAGGATTTGTTAAGGCGAAAGCAGAATTTCAAAGCCGCATATTGTTCCTCACGTCTTAGCTCCATTGCAGCTCTAGGCGATACTAATACTCCTGAAGTTTCCTGGTTCTCACATGTAGGAATCAGGAGTAGCAACAATTGAACTAGTACGCCGTGTTTGTTTCACATTAAGTCAAAAGTATATAATGAGATTGAATTTTGGTGCAAAAAAAATTTGACCTCAAGAAATTAAGATCATTCTTTATTGAACAGCCCTCGTATATTTGCAACAGTGCAACTTAATTGCCAATTCACTATATATTTTACTAAATACTCCATAACCAAATTTTAGGCGGAAATGTTAAACGCTTTTCAGATAGCATCCATTACAGTAGATTCGAACGTGACAGTCTAATACAAATGATACCAAGATACTTGAATGTGAAACATTATCTGAAAGGTATGACCTTAAATTCCCCGAATATAGTAACGGAAAAATAATGTACTGCACTTGCTTACTTTCCTTGTACAAACTGTTCTTACCAACACTTTCTCTTGTTTTATTCTTGCTAATTTATTCATTTCGCTATAAACAAAACCAGCATTCAATTATTAGGCTCAGCCTCAGTGGTATTGTACTGGTTCGTTTGCCTCATTCATGAGATCTCGAATTCGAATCTTGGTCAGGATGATGTCTGAATAAGGTTTTCTGCAGCGTTTTCAATCATCCTGAAATACGAATGTCAGGTAACTGAAATGTGTGAACACCATTTTCCCGTTTAATTTATCGTCATGTCACTTACGTTGTAGGATGTTAACTAAATCAAATGCAATAATTTAAGTTACTAGTCAAACATTTTATAGCGTTACGATGGACTTTAAATTATTTTCTCTTTGCATGAATCCAAAAAGAAAAAAAAGAAGAAAAACACCAGTTTGTAATTAAAATATAAAGTATTTGAAAACTCAGATCAATGAATAAATGGTTATTAACATTAAATATTTGTCATGAATTGTGTGCTTCGATATTTAGATCTCTTTCAAAACAAACAGCAATTTGGAGATTATTCTAGGAGTTTCAAGAAACACATTTACGTTTGCCTGGATAATAAAAACACATACGGCATTCTAATCAAAACCGTTGAAACCATTGATTTTCTAATTATAGAATGTTTAAAAATTAATGCAATTGCTGACCCATACTTGTGAAGTTTGTAACTTCAGAATAATTCAAGTTATATTTCTGAAAAGCATCTGCCATAATCTATTGATCAGAAGTCTATTAGTTATTAGTTATTGTTTTATTTTCTGTTACCCATTACCTATATGTGTAACTGTTGATAACGTCCCTGATAGCCATACCGTTGGCATAATAACCGAGAAAGTCATATTAAATGCATAATTAAGGGTGTATAGATACCACAATATGAATTAAGCTAAATTATTACAAATATAGAGGATAATGATTAAATATACAGGTGCAGAAAAAACAGGTAATCCCAATACATACATTTTGTTGCAAGCACGTGAACCCAACGTGTAAAGAAAGTCCGGAAAATGAACACTTACCCTAACAGAAATTTTCCTTGTGTTGAGCCGACAAAGGGGGCATTGTTCGAGAATCACCCGAGCGGTAGACCCAAGCGACAGCGAGTCGCCTGCCGATGCATTGGTGTGCGCATAATACGTGATGAGAGAATAGACACCGGGGAAATGAAATGAAATGTGTAGTGTTTAACGCCCACTTTTACTACATACGGCACCGCAGGCGGTGACACTGATGATACTTGTGATTAAGATAAAGCACCGGTGGAATGAGATGGCAGGGGAAACCGGAGGTCCCGGAGAAAACCCGCCCCAGCGCCGTGTTGTCCACTACAAATCTCACATTGCGGTCACCTGGGAACGAACCCGGGTCGTCTTGGTGAGAGCCAAGCGGTTAACCACTGAACCACGGCGCGGTCACCGGGGATTTAAGATACACATTTTCAAACGTGCTTCTGCATTAATTACTTAGAGCGTTGGGAAGCGAAGTTTGTGGAATATATGACTCAGAAACTCGAAATTGCGGTGAAATCTAAGAGTAGGGATGAAACACAACCATAAGGAACCAGTTACAGGTCACATGACCTATAAAATGTCCAAAATTCGGCGAAAGGAAGGGAAAATTTGTGCAATGATGACGTTTGAGGTTTTCTAGGAAAAATATCCAGTTCTGGCGAGTGAACACATATTAGTTAGTTATCAAACACGCTCTTTAGTGGCGAGTGAAGGGGGCAAGTATGGAAAGTTCATCAAATTCCGTGTTCGCAAATGGACGGTGCAACACACGTTAGGTATTATCGAACACTCTGTGTTGGCGAGTGTGACAAACTGCACACATTACATCATTAAGATGTTACCAAACTCTTTTGTTGAATAATCCTCCGGAAATACTCTATTGCGCGAAGTAATGCTCTCGACTCCAGAAAAGACAACGCGTACACAGCTACATACACCACCCGGCGCCTCCTAGTAACTAACAAGTTCACTCGCGACTTTGATTCAAACAAGCCGTCACGTCACGCGCACAGCAACTGGCAAATCCTAAATATCGTGCCCAATGTGCGGATAACATCAGCACAATAGTGACGAGTGGAGAGGATGACTTGTATAAATAAACTTGACATTCAACGGTCATGCTATCTCCTGTGTGACAATACCGCTACACTGTCAGGACGCACCCACTCCCTGAAACACAAAAGGGAGAAAAACCCCGACCTGTTGTAAACCTCGCATCCGTAGCCCTCACCCGTCACATATTCTTACATATGAGGTGTTGAGTGCAAGGAGGCCTCAAAGAGTTACTTAACAAGCAAACACCGCCTCACTATACATTTGTGACGCAATGAATACTCTTAGAAATTTAATACCTGTTCATCTATTAAAATACTCTGAACTAATCGGAACCACCAATTTTTGTACAGTCAAGAGTTTTTATATTACATGTTTTTATTTATATAGTAATTCAAAATTATAATACTTACGCATATTTAATTTTTCTATGAAGTACATAAATATTGTATAAAAGTTCGTAGATTAAATGATCAAGCATGCAGAAGATCCAGGGAAATCTTTAAATAGCTTTGAAATGAAAAACTTTATTTGAGGAAAAACTTAACGTTCCATAAAAGAGTCACTTAAAAAGTTTTATGTTAGCAGTTTCATTTCTCAGCTCCTCTATGGAATATTTTTTTACACATATTTTACTAGTACCATTCGAGATATTCCTATGTCTGATTTTCTTATAGTTGCAAGGGGAATATGGAAAACCAACAGTTTAAGAAATAATCAACAATTTATAAGAGCACATGTTGAGGCGGTCCGGTCCGCAGCGAACCACGTCGAGCTCTCCCTTGTGCTCAAAGCCTCACAATTAAGGATTGGTGGCGTGAGGGAAGGGAGATTGTAGTCGGTTCGAGGTGACTTGTAGATCCCGCATGAGAACTCTCATCTGTACTTCAGGAGTGGGTGCGTCCTGACTGGTTGTGGATTGAATGATGACACCTCGAATCTGGTAGACAGAAGTTTATTGTTATCCTTAAGCTCCTTTGCTCGCCACCGTAAAGTCGTTGTCGGTGTGGTTGCTGTGTTTAGCGTCACTGTCAATATTGTGATGTGAAGCACGGGGGTAGTAGCACTGCGTTGTCGACTTGAATATATTTATCGTCTTCCCTATATATTACTCTTTGCGCTAACTCTCACTGGAGAGATTGTTAGATATTGAACTTTGTTTCTGTGCATTGTGTGGAAGTGTACTTGTTACGCGGGGCCCAATGCGCGTCCGTCTCACGTAGAACTCAGGACCGAAGTGCTCTTACTAGAAAAACCTACTTTCCGCCATCACTTTTAATTACTTCTACTCTAGGTATTTTTTTGGAATTTGCAAAATCATATGAAGAAATATCAATTTTTCATTGGCTGATGCTTATCCCCACGAGAGATCAGTGTTCGGAATTTCCAGTTTCGGACCTAACATCAGAGACGCTTTCTCTAACGGTCCGCATGCAAAAATGTATGCGGAAGCATGAATTCTGAGCGACGGTCAAAATCTTGAAGCCTGTGGTCAGAAGCACGCATGGGATTTTAACAATGGGCTGGTTTCCGACTGAGAGGCACCAAATTTGCCTCGAGGGCAAAACAGACAATAGAATAGGGTTGTTTGGTTACAGGGATTGCAAAGGGAGTTTACTGACTTCGCAGAATGGCCTTGTCACTGTGGCCGTCTCTGGAGAATATGCTAGCATTATGGCATATATCAATTCTGCTATACGTTATTTATTTGTATTAATTCGTTTGTTTGTGTTAATGTCTTTCTGATATCAAATTATGTGTCATCTCAGTGTTCCTAGGTGACAGGGGCTGCGTCAATGTGAGGCATTTTGAATTTGATTCTCTTTGCAATGAACAAATAACTTCTCTTTTGAAGAAAATTAGCATTTGGAAAATGCATACAAATAACAATTATTTTGGAAATGGGCCACTACATATGCAACATATTTTATAAAAAATTATGTGTGTTAAGCAGATGTACATTTCTTTCTTCTAAAACGTTTCTTTCTCTTTATGAGTACCCCTGCTACTCACAAAAGCATATCAAGCTTTATGAATCAGGGGACCGCAAATCATATTTTCCAGTGAAATATGGACGTGGAATTTTTAGGTGGAATGTTTTACTTACATTTATTGAGTTGTGATATGACCTGAAGATTTCCTGGCGACAAATATGACCACGTTTTCGGGAAGGAAGCCTTTTACAGTATTTTGTTCAGTAATGCGAATACTGATAATGTTTTGTCTTCGTTTAAATTTATTTTATATCCAATGAGATTCATTTTTGGTTATAACATTTAGGCCCAGTTGCATAAAAATCGCTAACTGCAGTTCATTCATAATCGAAGATCAAAATTGAACTAAGTTTACGAACCTGCGTGGGTTGTAAAATGCTTATCTTAGATCATTTGAACGCCGTTTAGTACTGATCTGGGATGACAAAACCCAAATCGGCAACATCGCCAAACATGTTGCAACTTTCGTGTTGTATCGAAAGGATTCGAGAATTATCGGAACTATTCGACTCTGTTTAAATCAACTGCATAGAGTAGCCAATCTATACGTAACAAAAACTAAATAAGTCTTGCGCTTTATGGTTATTTTTCCTAGAAATAATGTTATTTTAAATAAACAGTATAAGAATTTACTCCATAACGAAACAGTATTTATCAAAAGTTAATCATTTCGCTTACTTTATGTCCATTATATGCCCATTGTACATATTTTTCATTTTCCTCTCTTTACAGTACTGTGATTTGGAAAATATAAACAAAAATGGGAGATAAGTGAAGTTTTAAGTTACAAATTATTACATTTGTATATACAAATGGAAGTTCAAGCAAAAGAGAAGATGCGTTACGCTAACTTTAAATCTCGCATAACCCTTCTTATTTCACGTTTTTCCATAGGCATCCTGATGAAATGAGGTCTTAAAGTTGCAATCTCCCTTGTAACTTTGTGTATTGTTCTAAAAGCAGTCCCTTTATTTATATTAAATATATTCCCAATCATCATTTGGAAGCTTTCAGTTGTATTGAACCGCAATGTGAGCAGGATCATAAATATTGGATTGAGTGCATAATTCCTCAGGTTTTTGTGCTCTTAACTGTGCATGTAGTTTATGCTCCAGTTCTTCAACTACATGCTTTGATAGTCGAAGTCTCATTTTGACTTTTCTGTGATTTATTTCTGAGATGGGATTTCCTCTATGATGGAAAACACGAGGAGACCTTTCAAATTGAAAATTCTAATTTTCAGAGATATCAGAGTAATCTAAATTCTGAAAATAATAAAAAGTATAGGTTATGGACACAAACAATGCATTTTGAGACACATTTGTGAAATAAAGAGGCCAATCATTTATACAAGTAACCACAAAAATGCTTTATTTAATATTTATTTAAAGCTGCACTACTTATTTCATCTAAGAAACTATTGTGTAAATTCTGCAGTTCTGCTGATCTAAGTTCACTCAAGTTAATTGGAGAAAATTCACCAATTAGGTTTGATCTTAGATCAAGAGGCCACGAATTTAGATCAATGTTTATACAACCAAAATTCTAAGTTCAGCTTGACTGAAGATTATTTTCATATGCTTGAACTTAGATTATCTTTTATTCAACCTGCCCTTAATAAATATCCTGATGATGGGAGAGATGTACGCTCCCGAAACGTCGATTTCTAAACGTCTTTTCACCTTGCTTGCTTCCCGAGAATAATTCCAACTTAATGAGGTATGTTCCTAGAAAATAAAAATTTAAAATAAAGTTTGAGAAAGTTTTAATAAATGTGTAAATAATTTGTAATTAGAATATGAATGTCAATCAAATCAAGAATTTCTAAGCGTTGAGCTGTAATGGCTATGATGTGAGGACAGTTTCCCTTCTTATCGACTGTGCGGTCCCTGGTGACTGATTAATGTTCGTCAACCATTTCCTAAACCTTATATACACATTTTCCAACCACCGGATTATTAGGATCTATGCAAGCGGTAACAGATTGGAAGGAGGTTTCAGAGAGTTTATTCTCGTGCTATTTTTTGTGGCTGTGTTAAAGCCCTGTGACCTGTATATAAAATATGGAGTTTATGTCATTATTATGCTCGCCCCCCACCGCTCCACCTCGTCTCTTAGCAAAATGTTTTACACCGACACCCCTCCTTCCTTTTGGATTTCTTTTTCTCCTCCTTGTGCTTTTAGAGCTATCCATCCTTTATTTCTTCTTGCTCTCTTTTCCCGTGTTGTACGGAACGCAGTTTTTATTTTTATTTTTTCACTTTTCTGTTACTCCATCTCTATTCGGCTGCTATGGGCTCGGTTTATTTATCCTGTATTCAGAGAAGTTTATTCGACATAAACCGACAAAAAATACGTTACGCAAAGGCAGTGTAGCATAAAATGACAACTTCTTTGCTAACTTTTCCTACGCTTTAGGAAGGATTTATGGGAAACATATGAATAAATATTAAGATCAATTGATTCATCGATTTGTTTTCTCAATACCTATATGAAATACACGCTTGGGAGGAAAACAGAACTCATATAAATTAGGAGTTCTGTCAAACGTAGTCTGATACAGCAGGGAGATAACCAAAATATAATTTATTTTTATCTTCTTCCCTTGTATATTTCTCTTAGCTCAACTTGCATGGAAATATGCACGTAGCCAATGTTAGATAATTGTTCTTTTATTAATTTTATATTTTACAAACACAGTAGCAGCACAAGTGGCAGAAAGTTATCTGCAATGCTTGTATCTTGTTTGGTGTAGTTACTGACCCCATCCATATCATAACATTAATTATTATACCTTATTGTACTCTAAAAACCTTCAAAATAGATACATTACCTTTGAATCGTTATGAAGTTGAATTAATTCATAATCTTTAAAATAATAATTCGTATGTAATAATTAGGGCCCAGAAGTTTAGCAAAAAATTCGTAGTGAGTTACTCCCGAAGTATAGATACCTAGATAATAGATGACAAACTGAGTTAATCAGCTGTTCGTGCAGAGTTTGTTTAAAAAAAAAGAATTTACGTCCTCCAGCGTTAAGTCATTGGACGATGAATGGAATGGGTGAAATGATGCTCAAATGAGTCCTGGGTCCATGGAGTTTAGAGCTACCCGACATTCGTCTTTAAGGATCAGGGAAAACCCTGAAAAAACCTTATCCAGGTAAATCACCCTGACCGAGATTTGAACTTGGGACCTCTTGAAAGTGAGGCAGACATGCTACCATCTACGCTACCGAGGCGGGCTAATCGTGCTGTTTATGGAAGGTACCAAGCGTTGGCTAAGCCAAACAGAAACGGGATACTTTTACAGGTGCAGCAGAAACTAGAAGACGTTCTCCAGAAACAATGGTGGATATTCAACCCTGTAAAATTCGGGATGATCTACAATGTTATAGAGAAAATTGTAATACACAAAAGGAAACAGTATAACATCATGTCACATCATGCGATGTAGAGAGAAACTTTTCTCAATACAGTCTGGAGGAAAACAAAAGATGGCTTTCGTTGAAGCCTTTAAAATGTATATTTCTGTTCACTTTAACAGACATAATGTAGTATTGTCACAACCAATTAGCAGTTCATTTTCTGTGCACAATGTAAACATTAATGATTATTTTATTTATATTCATTTATATGGAAAAGATAAGTTTTTTGCATAATTTATGAACAAATGCTCACATTGTTACCCAAGAATTTCTATAGCTCTTACCGTTTCCCCGTTATAGAAAAGCAATTGATAATGAACTACCTTGGAGGTTATTCTCCGAAAATTCAATATACACATTTCTTTTGTCATGAAAGTACTTTAAACTGCAGTATTTTAATCAAAACTGTTATGATCCAATTTTGAGAAAATTGTAAAGGGCAATGGAAATACTGAAAAGCCTTCAATTTGTATTCTTGGTTTTATTTGTAGGCGATATTTCGTTTCAGAATCATTTTATACACATCCAAAATGATACATTTCCATACTTTTTCTAACAATGCATTTTTGTCTTGTTTTAAAGGAAACAAGCACAAAGCATAATTTTTTGGCATCTCGCGATTGAATTTTCGGGGAAAGATAGTACTGCATCTACATACTTTTTCATGCCCTAAACTCTTCATTTCTAAAGCAAAAAAAAAAAAAAAAAAAAAAAAAAAAAAAAAAAAAAAATGTTTGTTATAGCAAGTAATGTGTTTTAGATAATGACTGGTTGACCCACTGTTTTCAAAACGAGGTTCTGATTACACTACCCAACATGAAACTTGCCTCCGTAAAGATAATGCATGAATTTAGTCCATTTTAATATGTGTATTATGAAACTGATACTTAAAGTGGTACATCACGTCACAATCTTTAGTTATATATATATATAATCGAAAAGGAGTCCGCGCACCATCCAGTAACGCGTTTTTAAATTATTTAACTACGTTTAAAATACTTTTACTTTCTATTCATACTGTATTTAAAATTAAATATTCAACAGAAATCTTTCAACAAACATTTGCCTTTTATGAATAGCTTTCATAAGAATAGTTTGATGAAGAATAAATGGATAAAGTAATGTGAGTTTAAACCTCTTTTTAATTCTTCATAAAGACCTCAAGGGCATCAGATTTTCCATTGATAAAGCTGTTTCGATTGCCCGGATAGCTGAAGAAAGGAGGAATGCATTTTTAAGACAAATCACAAAACACTGCTGTGGCGGAGTGTATTTACAGACGTGTGCCAATTATTAGGCTGCTTCGTGGTTTTTTTTTTAACTTTGCTTCAGTTTAACATTCAAAATAATAGTTAGTTACCAACACAACATATTTCAATTTGTCGTAATTCTTTTCCTTGCTATAATATGAAGCACATTCAATGAAATTTCTCTCTTAATAATAGCTGGGAAACGTTTCTTTAAGAGCAGCCATTTTCTTCATGTTAGTTTATCCAACTGTTTGTGATATTGCTTTCATTTTGTGAATGCAGTAACTGAAGACTGATAATATTTGCCTTTATTGTGTTTTTTTGGCTAATATATCCTTGTATTTATTATTAAATGATCTCAAGCCAGGTAATATCGTGTATCTTATCCTTAGCATTCAGATTGATTCAAAAGTGAGGTTATGGGTAAAACTGCTGACTTATCCCCAAGGAAAGTAGCTGTAACTGCAAGTTCTTTGAAGGAAGCTCTTTATTCACAACATCAAATAACTAAGAAATTGTATATTTCACAAAAATCTGTTAGTCGCATTAATCAAGCTTTAACATTCGGTGAGACGTTGACCTTAAAAAGGGGTGGATAATGTGGGAGGAAAAGAAAGCTATCGCCAAGGAAGCAAAGAAAACTTGTGCAGGTGGCAAAAAAATAGAAGATCAACCAGCATTGACCTCAGTGATCAACTAAAGCAGTGCGGTACAGAAATATCAGCGCCAGTAGTTCGCAGAAGATTACGTGAAGCAGGTTTACCAGCACGCAGGCCTCGTAAAAAGGCTAAACTGACACCTGCAATGGCAAAAAAAAAAAAAAAAAAAAAAAAAAAAAAACTTTTAGTATGGGCCAAAGAGATGTGAGGAAACACCCAGTGGAATTTTGGAGAAAGGTAAATAGTATGGAAACTGTATGTAGCAAAAAATATATATATGTACGTGTAAATTTTATGGAAATGAAATAAACAGCCTAAACTTTGTTTCTCTCATTGCTGATTTTGTTATACTATCTCTGAGCAATTCTAAAACTGTTTAACATTAATAGAGGTTTTTACTGTTCCTGATAATTTTCTCAGATGAATCCATGTTTGAAGAATGTGAAGAGAGCAGCCAATATGTGAGAAGGACAGATAACGAAGCATCTTCCCCTCAGTGTGTCGATCAAAGAGTAAAGCACCCAACATCAAAAATGGTCTGGAGCTGTATGTCTGTCCATGGACCTGGAAGATTATACATAGTTTTGGTTTCTATGGAGCAGAAACAGTATAAAATTGTATTAGAAACAAGACTATTTCCGCAAAGTAAAGAATGGTTTCCAAATGGTGATGTTGTGTTCACGCATGACAGTGCTCCCTGCCATAGAGCAAAATCTGTAACCCAGTTCCTCAAAGAAAACAATGTAAAAGTAATACCTTGGCCGGAAATAGCCCTGATTTAAATCCTATAGAGAATCTGTGGGGTATTGTTAAACAGAGACTGAAAAATTGAAAATAACAACAAAAGTTCAGCTTATTGAGGGTCTGATAAAAATTTAGCACAGATAGGAAGAAATAAAGGAAAAGTGCTCCACCCTTGTAGAGAGCATGCCTAAACGCATCAAAGTGATAATAAAGGCTGAAGGAATACATAAAAAATACTAAGAGTTTAAAAATATATATTGTAATGTTATTTAGGTTAAATAAATAAAAAATAAAGGGCATATGTTAAAAATTTCACCATTGAGTCTAATAATTTGCACTCGTCTGGACATTCACTAGAGTAGTTATCCCGGACAGAGGATATTTTACAACTTCAGAGAAATTTTGCGTTTTATTTTTCCCGAGATTTCCTAACAATTTACGGAATTGGAATCCACAATGAAAGTGTTGACATTTAGCATACGTTATTTCGTTTTCTCTCACATAATCAAGCACAATGATTTTATCTGGTATTTAATTGGATGAGCAGCTATAGCTGTTGCTGATGATCTGTCACAAGGCAAGTAGAGCGCATAATACAATGAAGAGGTAATGATATTAGTTCAGCACGCTGGTGTATTTGCTCCACCCGTAGCGAGGCTAATGGGATTCCAAGCTGATCAGCGCTGTTGAGTATGGATCTCTGAGCTATTCTCGATTTAAGGGGCCTAGGTACTAAGATTCCGCTAGAACAGGTCAAAATCACAGCATCCTAGAGCTTAGCGTACAAATACATTAATATTCAGATAGCTGTGGTAAAATCTATAAAAAATTACAAATGATTCCTCTGTTGGAGGCGAAATTGAGATACATATCTCAGTTTCATTGCTAGGAAGCATAATTAATAAAGATACCCTCTGTATCAAAGAGGTAAGGAAAATGTTGTAATAGCTAAAATTGTTTTCAACAGAAAGACAATTTTATTGACAGGGAAACTGCATTTGAAGCTAAAGAAGAAGCATCCGACACATTACCTCTTGTGTATATAATGCAATCCATATAAACTTGAACCAATAATAGGACACACGTGCAACTTTGGGAGAATATATTACGCAATAGGTAGATTACACTGCACTATTTACATCTCAGAGAAAATGTTGGAAGTGTCGTCCACCAACATCTATACATGTTTACACTCGTCTCACCAATTGCTCTGAAGCTTTAGGGAGATGATATCGAATTGAGAGAAGGTCATTTCCAGCAAGATGGAGCAACATGCCATGCATCTAATGAAACAAGTAACTTTGCTAATCGAATAATTACATGGATCGGAGTGTATCTAGCTATGGAGCTGAAAGAGAACCGCTGAAGAAAATGGCAAGAAAGTATCAAAAGAACTTCGTGATATAGTATTAGAGTAAAATGGGAAAAATTTGTAGGAAGCAAAATATAACGAATGAAGTTTTAAGAAACAACGAAAATAGAAGAGAAATCTCAAATGATTAGAGCCGTCATGAAAAGATCTCCATTAAACGCCGCCGAGTAAACACTAAATGAAATGTGAAAACTGGCTGGAAGATGAATTAAAATTGATCAAGAACCGAGATGAAGTCAACGGATAGGAAATTTGGAGGTTCTGATTAGTCTAGTGACCCAGAAATTAACCCGAAAAAGCACATGGGTAAGAAAGGTCCACCACGGAAATAAACACTCCACCTCACGAATGCAGGTCATGGACGCCAACGCTCGATATATAGGCAATTAATATTGGCCATCTTCCTTCACTTTGTTGTACTGAGGCTGTGCTACTTCTACCAGTTGTGGATTAGATCCTTGTCAAAGAAAAGGAGAGAATAGAATATTGTGACTTTGTGGGTTCGTAGAATTAAAAGTCCAAGTTTCAGAAATACAAATAGTTCTTTATTTCCACCGAATTACAGTTGGTACTCTTACAAATCACAGCAGGATTACGTATCACACACAATTCGTAACACTAAAATTACTTAACTCACACAATTACAATCAACACTTGCTACTAAGCGTCTTGCTGTACGAATCACTCTCTCGATCCGACTAAGAACTCCTCTGATACACGCACACAGCCTTCCAGTCCGTTCACTAGCATTGCGCACTTCAGGGCTGCTCGACAAGGACTAACTAACCTCCAGCCCGACGCGTCGCTTATATAGGCACCAACTGGCCTCCGGTATAGATGAAATATCAGGGTTGTTCCAGAAGTCATGGGGAGAGGAAAGGGACGGTCCATTGACTTGTGGTAGTTTTCCCCCACCACCTTAGCGAGCGCCACACGGACATATGGGTGGGCGTGGTCTGAATGCTTTCTGTCCCCCACCCAGCTGCCAGTTGGTCGTGCCTTCCGATAATTGGGTGACAATATCAAACGAATTCCTCCAGGCTTTTCTTGTATAGACACAGGTCATATAGGGGTGAAAGGACTGAATCTCTCTAATAAGTGTGTAAGAGAACCTACAGAAATTTACAGGTGTTCTGTAACATTGTTTGGAAACCAAGTTATCATCAAAAGGATGCATAGTTGGGTAGAAGCCTCCTATCAAAAATATGTACTAACCGTGAAGTTGACTGTATAATGAAATGCCCGAGAGGAAATAAGAATGACAAGTAAAAAGCAGTGATTATCTAGTGGATGTTTAGAAGTTGAAGATATAAATTCTGATGCCCCCCCTCAGTAGAGTGGACAGTAGAACGTCTGCCCCACGTTGAAGAGGTCCCGAATTCGAAACTCGGTCAGGATGAGTTACCTAGTTAAGCTTTTTTAAAATTTATTTTTCAGCCGCGTCGTGGCTGAGTGGTAACACCACTGAAGTTTCACCAAGGCGGCCAGAGTTCGGTCCAAGGTGACCACAAAGTGAGACTTGTGGTGGATAACATGTCACTGGGGGAAGTTTTCTCCATGATCTCTGGTTTCCCCCGCCATCTCATTGCATCGGTTTTCCATCTTCATCTCGTGTATCATCAGCGTCACCGCCTGCGGTGCCGCATGTAGTAAAAGCGGATGTTAAACATTACACATTTCATTTCATTTAAGGCTTTCTGCGAGGATTTACATTATTTTGGAAGACGAATATCGGATAACTAAGCAATATGGATCCTGGTTTTATTTGAGCACAATTTTATTTCATTTTTCCTCCGATATGACTTAACGTTGGAGGCGCAAATTAAAAGCAAAATACAAAATCCATCTTGTTGCACTCAAGGCAGTGCCAGGCTTGCACAAATTAATCTTCATGCTTATTTTTCAATCTACTTCTGATTAATTATTATAGACATTTTGTAGAAATACTTTTATTATATATTTTATTGTATGTGCAGTGAAAATATGGGAGTACAATAAGTAATAGTCAACATTTTAATAGCTAGTCCTTATCTGATTGCTTTGAAATTCTCTTCTTTCTATATGACTAGGAAACCAACGACTCATAAGAAAACGAAAATTATTGTAAAAATAAATCAATAATAAGTAAGAATATCTCGCAATCCTTAACTGGATATCAGTCGTTTGGTTTAACGAAATCCATAGCTTTTTTAGTAACATTTTGTCGATCTTACAGTTTATGTAGAATAAAACCAGCAGTGCGTAAAATATACAGAGAAGCGGTGGTAAGGATGTAATACTAACACTTAGAAAGGCATGTAAATATTATTTATTTGTTGGAACTTCTTGTCAGGACATAATACCGTGAGATATAAAGGAGATAAGCAATTTTAAAGTTGATTACACGTGTTTACATAGAAGTGCGTAAAAATGTAGTTCACTGAACAAGCGATTGAATTTACAGTTCTGTTTGATGAAGTGAGAATAAGGTAATGAGACTTAAAAAGTGAGTATCGGTATTGAGAACTTGTGGTATCGTTCCATCACTAGTAAAATAATTCTGTGAACCATAGACAACATATAACTCAGACCTGAGGTAAACGGGACCTATGTACAGGTCTCGGGCATTGTTAACTCGTAGCTAAGTAGATGGAGAGTTATGTGCGCAGTAAAGGCATAAGAGATAAATATGGTGGTAAGGCCACATGGACTAGAGGCCAGTAAGGGAATGGTGGTCAGCTCTGCTCCAATCCCAGGGGATTCCCACTGTGTGCATCCCTTTTTTGGAGGGTGGGTGGACCTCAAGTCAGCTAGACAGGTTAGAGCAAAACAAACCCTATTTTGCAGCATGGGATCGATGCCAGGCTACTCGGTGTTCACTCTGTTACAAGCTACTACATTTAGATTAGAACAGCAGTTTACGTCATCATCGTAATTAGATGCAGGGAAAGTCGTGATACAAGCATTTTTTCTTCAGTTTCAACACACCTTGAAGGAGTGGAGTAGCTAACCTCAGTCCTTATCTCAGTGCACCTCTAATTATATGTGTGTACAGAATTATACATTTAGGAGAGCCTTAAGGGTGAGGTAATGACGTCAGTGAACGGCGATCATATCCCATATAATATGAAGCCAGCAAAACCAAGCATGTATACGGAAATTAAACTTTCAACAAAGTTATTCGCAAATGTATTCAGGAAGGCCAATTCTTATTACCCGTAAACATTCAAGTGTAGGCGAATCAAATATTAGATACGTTTTATTAAACATATTTCTCATTTTGTGAAACAATAACTGAGCGATTTTCAAATATTTTTTAAATATATTGACCCTCAACGCTACATTCTGGTACGTATAGTGGATGTGCAAACCCTTTTAAATTAACTTCGCTATCAAACATAAAGGTTTACAACGCGTAACAATCGGCTTTAGTTTCCTTCCTAAGAAAACTTTGTTGAGACTTTAAGCCCTCCGCCGATTTTGAAGCCTTGACCTCAGGAATCACAGATAATTGAATACTGTCTTTCAAAAATGGAGAAAGTTTAGTATATCCGTATGTTCTGGGGTTCAATAATTTAATTTACATATCAGAATTGAGCTGACTTTGAAAAATATGACAGTAAATCTTTGTAGAAGTACAAGAACTCTTCAAAACTGGTTAGGAATTCAGGGTTAACAAGTTTCCACTAATCTTGCAAGGGTTGGCATCAATTAATAAATTTAATTTATTGTTGCTTTCTCTATTATGTACTTAAGATAAACAGAGGAAGAATGGGCTGTCTGGGAGAAACTTACATATGGAGTGATTCAGTAAATATACTTTTCAGACTTCCTGTATTTAGGAAAAGTATTTTTAGTAAAGGATTTTGTGTATGTGTTCATACTCCTTTATAACGTGGGGCAACATGTATGCCTCACATTCAAGAGGTTCTAGGTTCGAATTTCGGTCAGGGCGAGATATCAGCACGAGGTGTTTTTCTCTGGGTTTTTCCTTATCCTGAAATATGAATGTCATATACCCAAGCTCTATGGACCATCGGCTCCTTTGGACATAATTTCTCCAATTTGATTCATCGTCCCATATGACTTAATGTTGAAGGACCAAAGAATGCAATTCCGCGAACGTCTTCCACTTCCAAAACGTGCATTGTTAATTTTAATTTTGTAACTGAAATGGAACGCTTTTTGCAAGGCTAATAATTTCATACTATCTTTGGCAATTGGTCTAGTATTGAAATGTAAACACACATAGTATATTCATTGTTCATTTTGTGATCCAGTTACGACCACGCAGAAAACACCAAGTGGTAAATTAAAGTGTTGTGCTTTTGGAAAATCTGTTACACAACATGAAAAACAAATAAATGATTCATATTAACGTATAGGTTATCAAAAGTATCTGTACTTCAACTTCTAATACTGCATAAGTAGTAATTCTGACCATAAAAGTGGGTTTGAATTTAGTAATCGAGCTAAACGGATTTATGGTTATGCTCGTATTAGGAAGTTTCGAGGTCGGTTCTAATCAGGCTGGACATTTTGACAGCAGGTATCTTCCTGCTTTAACCGAGTCTGACGAACTTACTGTCCAATATTTCCTTATTTCAGGGCTGAGAGCCAGGTGATTGTATTTGGGGTTTTGTAAATGCCCATTGGAGATTCACAATGGAGACGTCGGTTATACTGCTCACGGACCTACTTGCTTCTAGAACTGCATCCCTAGGATCTTATGGTCCTCGGGTTTGTGAACAGGAGTCGTCAGAGCTCCCGTTCATACCCTTCTGGTCTCCTCATCATCCTTTCCTACATGACGCAATTAGAAGCGTGCAGGAATTTCGAGTACATCTAATTCCCAATTTCGAGTACATCTAATTATTCCATTTTGGTACAAAGTGATGTTAGCTCGTTGTGTGTCAACAACAATAACAATATGTGAAGTGTAAGGTTGGTTATATTGTCCACATTTGGTAATATAATTTGTGAAACATGCTTACCATCGCTATCAACTAATTTCCTTTCACACTCTTCCACCGCTTCTAAAGGTCACAACGTTTTATGCCACCTCCCGATTATCTGTAGTACAATAAATTTTTCGAACGCAGGTTTAGCAAATGTCTGGAAAAAGAAGCATATATTTTGCTTACCTGTCGAAGCGTGAAATTTGTCGGCGATTGAATTATTGCCGTTTGAGGTAGAGAGATTTTGTTAACATACAGCCTGTTAAAGATTACGCATCCGATGGCACAGTAGAATCATGAACATTCAATGGATTTTCTTATAGCTATTTCATTTGTTATGTAATAGTTCATATGTTTTCAGCAACTGGTTGGCATTGTTAAATCTGCAGTATCTTAATGATAGAATTTACTAATTAAAACAAATTCCTTAATGCTTCCTACATGAATGATTAAATAAGCGAAAATACGTTAAGGTTTACGACAGTTAAATTTGATGTTTCTTTAAATTTTAACTTATTTAGATAAACCAACGGATAGCGTTGGCAAAAGTTCATATAAGCTTCTTAAAGATAAAGGGCAAGATTATAAGCTTCCAGAAATGTTTTGAAAGCCAAACTTACGCTTTTCTGAACACAGGACCTAACTTGAGTTTATTAAGAGTGACCCTACCTTGTTAGATATTGGAACTCGTATTTACCGGTAGGTGTAAAACAGGAAGCTATAGCAGATCGCCAATTCTGACCCCGCCTCGGTTGTGCTGATGCATGCATGGATGAATTATGCATAGGCAAAACATTAGTGAAACATGAAATGCTATGATAATTGAAAAAGCAAAATTCGGGAAAGAAGGTTACAGTCTAAGGTTAGAAAAACATGGTAGACATATCGGTTAAGGAAGATGAAATTTCAAGTACTGAAGTGTCATACATGATTCCGTGCCCTAACGACCTAGTCGGCCTCTACCTCGCAAGTTTAACAGCCCGTGCTAGTTGTAGAAGTCTACTCTGCCTCACGATGTTGCTCCAATTTGAAGCCGTGTTCTTCTGCTTCACTCTTGGGCAGAGACGTATCTCAGGGTACGCATGAGTATATGCTGAAAGAAAGGATGACACCATACCGTCTTTGAAACGCTGAATAAGTAATATTTACTATACCCCAGAAGATCCCGACGTGGTTCTATACTTCAGGCAAGAATGACGTTATATCTGGTTCCTCCGGCGATTGAAGCAGAAGTCCAAGAACCTGAATGTAATGGCTCTATATTGAAGAATGTGTGGTTTTAATTTTGATGATATCATACATTGAAAAATTAATGTAAATATTTTTAGAAATTCAGTAACCTATTTTCATTCAAACTTTTGGTTCACCTATATAACAAGCCCGTTAAGAAGATAAGAAAATAGCTCAAAGTACCCAAATAGAAAATAAGAATTAAGGGAAAAAAGTAAATAAAAACCAATGTTTTAGTCAGCTTCAAAATTCTCCTAATAACTTCCTCTTTTGTTAAGAAAACGGCCACGACTGTTAACTTCTACATTTTTGGAATTAGCTTCCTTACAAACTGAAATCTCTATATAGATTTCTAAGAACTACTCTTGCATATTCCACGAATTCCAAGCTAGCCTGAAATACCTAATCTGGCAACGTTGCATAGTGACTTTGCCCTCTCTAACGTAGCTTATGGAACTACTTCTACGAATTGGCCTGAGAAATAACCCGCGCTATTGCCATACTTAATGTCCTCTTACCTCTAGCCAAACTGTATAACTGAATATACTGTTACTTTGTGGGTTTCTGGAATTAATAGTCCAATTTTCCGAAATTCTAAATGTTCTTTATTTCCGTAGAGATACACTGTTCAATTCTCACGTAACAACATTACATCACATATACAACACAATCTTCCAAGGTCGATGACAATAACAAACACCGTTCTCATTGCAATTGTTTACATCAGCTCTCACTACAACACTCTCAGCTGTTCTCTGCTCGCCTCGCTGTTTTTCAACTGTCTGCTGGCGTGTCACAATCTCGTATATATCTCATTCATAATTCGAGAGACTTAGAGCAAATAAGAGAAACAACTATTCTCTATCAATCGAGATATCACTAGAACCTTCCAAACGTGATATCCTATCTGTGCCGGAAGTCCTTTATCTTGGCTATCTTCATTTGCCGGCTCTTTGTGAACACTAGCCATGCTATCGTTAACTGCTGATGCAAGCTCTTTATTACTCTGGAATACTATCCGCCGTCTGCTATCTATTTGCACCGAAACTTAAATGTCCGTTACTGCGACAATATTGCCAAACCTACAACTTCTTAACATTGAACACAAATGCGCAAAATATTCATATCTAATTTTATTAAAGTATTAATTTATTTAACTGATTCAATATTTCTATATCACGGTTTATGATCAGTACAGAAATTCACTATCTAGATTTCAGCAGAAATATTACTCTATTATATCAAGATAAACATTAATTTATTGCCAATTTTGTTGTGATTGCAAAACTTTTTGGAAAAACAATGTGCTAAGCGATAATGAGATCCTTTAAAAAATGGCAGAGACCTGTGCGAAACGAATTCGAGCTTGCGGGTCCGATTACCATCGACCACTCCGATTTGGGTTTTGGTGGTTTGTTCTTGTCATTTGGGCTAATGGTCGTATTTCCTTTCATTCGTCACCCTTAACCCTTAGTTCCATTTCTTAATTTTTATAATGTGCTTTCAGTCTTGTGGTGTATGACAAAGGCGGACAGATGGCACGGATACTTGCGGGTGGAAAATACTCTTCTGCGCACTAGGCGGCATATTGTGGTCGCTGTCTTTGCGTGGAGTTGAGACACAAACTTAAGTTCACCCGAAAATAGCTACATATAATTATATAATTATATTTCTTAATTAATTTTTGAACTATATACATTAAAACTGTCCTTGGTTTCGCAGGTTGAACAGGAAAGAATCCCAGTTTCATGTAAATTGAAAGCTTATGACTTTGTTGTTCCCTGATTAGCACTGCTCATAAAGGCAAGGAGAAAAAGTCCTGTAACAGCTCGATTTTAACATCGCTTCGGGGGAAGTTGCTAAAGAGTGGTAAACAAATCTTGAACAACTAATTTTAGCAGCCTGTCGGAAGGCAGAAACATCACCCACACGATATATGGTGGCAAAATGTGGTTTAGCTGAGCTGCAGCTCATGGGGATGCAGCTTACCACACAAATGCAGGGGTAAAATTGTGCACAACCTACAGTTCAGAACAATAGTGACAGCTGAAATCTGCGCTACTCGTGATAAGAATATTCACGCTTAAAATAGTTTGTAAATAAAACGGGAGAAAGATTATTGAAAGTGCTTTCAGTAGGGCTGAAGTGAAATTCCGATGGGTGGTGCTATAGAATTCTCACGAAGAGGGCAAATTTTAATATTTAATGTACTTAAAGCAGTTGAGTAAAACAGTCTAGTCAATAACCTGCAAGCCGAGAACGTTGATTGAGTCAACGCCATTGGGTGAGTTATTGTTTTTGATTATTAATTACTTGGTGACCCAAAATAAACTGGTCACTCAAACACTCACAGGCGTGTTATTCAAGATTCCTACGTGTATAGTGACCCTGGATCTCTGACCTGTATAGCAAGGAATGAAAAGACGAGTCCTTGCTCCTAAACTTTCTTAAGTCCATGAGAAAGCCGAGGTACCAACCCAGAATCCTATAGCTCATTATCCCTTAGGTCTTCTATAACTTCGGAGAAAGCAGCACAACCAGAAGATAGGAGCCACCCGCTTGAGGGAGAACCTCAAAATGCTAAAAGACTTCGCGGAGATGGCCGAGACTACGTAACCGATCTCAGAGCGCACTTGTCTTGCGCAGCAGCTCCTGCCCCAAGAAAACTCAGATCTCTGTGGCCTGCTGCGGTTACCTCACATTATCCCTTCCTCCTGGAAGGGAGTTATGATTGCAATACCCTTGTAGATGATGCAGTGTGCAAGTTGTCCCCATCAGTGCTTATCCTTCAGCTTTTATTTAAAAGTTTGATACTTAGCCGACCTTTTGGTAATTTTAAATACAGTGCAATTCAAATCGTTTATCTTCATTTAAATCACGTTATCTAGTTTATGGATGGAATGTCATCCTTTCTCTATTTATTATGCGCGGTAGAGAAAGTAGAAGTAGTGGTTTGTTTTTAGAAAGGAAGCTTCAGATGGCCAACTGATATCATTGCTGTACTTGTGTTCAGTCCCAGTTAATGTGATTAGCCTAAGTACGGAGTTTACACGAACGGTGTAGGAGCATCGAGTTAAGAGGGCTTAGCACTGAAGTTTCCAACAGGGGGCGGGGATTATCGCGCCTCGGTGATCTTGTTGTGTCATCGGTACACACGGGAACCGGGAGGCACTGGAGCGTGTCTCGCTTCTTACAGAACTTCTTTACTACCTCATTCGAACCTGCACTTTGTCCTGTTGAGCAAGGTGTTTTGAACGTGTGCGTTAGCAATGAACAAGAAATTTACTGTTACGGTAAATGAAACGCGTTTTCGTTTAACTGTTTTAATAATGAGAGGGCAATAAGCCTAACCTCTGAAAATAATAATAAATTGTTTGTGGTTGTGGTTTTGATATTTAACCTTATATGCCTATTCCCCACCTCTGTTGACCTAATGCTGAACTAGGCGTCCTTACTGTGGTGGTAGCGCTGCTACTTACCAAGTGGAAAACCGAGGTTCGATTCCCGATAACTGCTTATGGATTATTTTTCCACTGGAAGACATGAGTATTAAGCTTATTAGGTCTCTAAGGAATAAATCGGAATGCTAGTTGATTGAGAAGCAGTGGGGTAAGAAGTGAGGTACGGGATATTGAGCACCTCCCACCCGACAGTACAACCTCTCATGCATCATGCCTTTAGTGGAAAGAGGTGGAAAGAGCAGCGGTCGAGCAGTAGTTGTTAGCCAGAAAACGGATTTTGCTCCACGAGGCTTATTGGCTAGTTTGATCTGTACTTTTGGTACCCATTTTATATATGGACATTGATTATCTCTAGCGTAAAATTAAGTAAATTAAGGATGATAATCTTAAATATTAAAAGTTCGTAACGATGGGAGTCCACTATTTATTCATGGGAAAGATAGGTTCAGTTAAAAAGCACATAACATCCATTAGATTTGTGTTCTACCTACCTTGATTTTCATACATCTATTCTCATTTTTTTTTTTTTTTTCTCTTTAGATGCTTATTCAGAACCTCATTTCAAATGTTTCGAATTATTGCATTCTACACAAACGATCTATACAGTCATTTTATGAGAAGAAAAATATGTTTTATTTGGTTGTCAAAATAGGCATTGTAACGCCAAGTTAGTCCAAATTCTACTTCCGTCCAAGGGCCTTATTTCTCCAAATATATTTCACAAAATCTTCCTTTCCCACCTAATGACCACTGTTCTTCTCTGGCTGTCAACACCCAGCTCTCTGAGCCATACATTATTATTGGTCTGAGCAAAATGAAATGTGTAGTGCTTAACGCCCGCTTTTACTACATACGGCACCGCAGGCGATGACACAGATGATATATGAGATGAAGATCGATAACCGGTGGAATGAGATGGCGGGGGAAAACGGAGATACCGGAGAAAACCCGCCCCAGCGCCGTGTTGTCCATCACAAATCTCACTTTGTGGTCGCCTGGGATCGAACTCGGGCCGCCTTGGTGAGAGCTAAGCGGTCTAACCACTGAGCCATGGCGCGGCCGGTCTCAGTACAGTTGTATATACTTTAATTTTAGTATTTCTACTGACGTTCTTTGATTTAAACATATTTTGTAGTTAAAATTAAACAAGGAAAAATAAGGTGGATTGACCATGTGCAGAGAATTCCAGAAACCAGTGTAGTTAAGAAGATATTTATAGGAAAGCTGGATGGCAAAAGGAGAAGAGGAAGACCCAGGAAAAGATGGGGAGATGATGTAGAAAATGACTTCAGAATGTTGTGGGTTAAAGGCTGGAGAAGAAAAGCAGAGGACAGAGTAGAATGGAAGAGCGTGGTTAGGGAGGCCAAGAGCCTGCATGACCTGTCGTGCCCACTATCATTATTATCGCAATATGTTTTAAGAACCCAGCATTAAAAATAAAAATAAAATAAAAATTTAAGAACATTTTGTGTGTGTATATATATATATATATGCCCATATTTCTGTCTTCCAAGAATTCGTTCCAAAGGTTCCCCGAAAATTCGTCCCAAATAAATAAACCTGTATATGGAAGATGTTCATTTGTTTCTGTTTTTAACCACTTGAATTAAAAGGCTGTGTGTTCAAGATGCTTTCCTTAATAATAAAATCTGTATTTTGCATTTTAAAGGGATAGTTCGTGAGCCACTCTTCATTCCTAAGAATTAAACTGTAAGAGAGACGAAATATTAACCCTGAACTGTTACTCATTTTCTCAGTGACATGTCCCTTGTTATTGATTCGTATTTTCAAATATTTTCCTCAAAATAAAGGAGTTACTTGTTTACTTTTCTCTTTTCCTTCTCTGCTCGTATTCATTGTCAATGAATTTGAAAGCCATAATTTGGAAATCACTTATAAAATATTTTACCATCACTTAAACCCATTGTGTTTCACCATTTCGAATAGCGTTCCAAGAAAAAATTGCAGATGTTTAGCTAAATCGGCATAGAGTAGATAGTGGAATCGGATTTGCAACTATAATGTTCACAAGAGTGAGAAGGAAAGCATCACATCACAGCAAGAAAGAGTTTCTTTACATTTAGCAGTGTAATGTGGCTGTTCTATAATGTTTCATGAAATTATCCTGGTCAGTTGGACCTTTCAGAAGTATTTGAGCACTGACCTAATGTGTTTTAAATGTATAATATTCAAAATAAGCATGACGATATTCAAAGAAGCATGTGAGTAATATTCAAATTCAAATTTATTTTAATAATCAAATTTGTGTTATGTATTCAAATTCAGTTTGTAGCTAGACGGAGCTAAGTATGTAGCTCTGGAACATGAAGACTCAGAATAATGGAGAAAAAATATGTAGAAAGTGGTGAAATTTAGTGGTGGAGAAACATGGAGCAGATTTGGTGGACGGAAAGGTTAGCGAATGAAGAGTACACTCAGCGTAGAGGAGAAAAACCAACTGGTTAGGACATATCACCAGAAGAAGGGGACTTCTGTTAATTGGCATGGAATGAAAATATAAAAGGAATGAGAAAACGGGATAAAAGAGCTATGGTGCCTCAGATATGAAGAGGAAAGCTATGGAGAATTAAGGCAGCAGAAAAAATGGAATAGTGGCGTTTCACATGGGGTGTACACCCATTGTTTGGGAGAATTGCTCACCTCCCTCCGGCCACACAAAACAATCAAATTGCAAAATGCTTCTGCAGCTGTTTAGCATCGACATTTCTGAGATGACTGCTTTTAGGAATCAGAAGTGTTTAAACAGTTAAATACTGGTAATCAATGTTTATGTGGTTGTTGCAATAAGGGAATAAGGTTGGTTGACAATTGTTTTAAGCAGGCTAAATTTGTTGTTTTCTGACACTAATTCTGTCTGTCAATACTTGAACCTCAAAAGGGAAATATTTTAGACAAAGCCTTCGCGAATACGAGCACACTGTGTAATAATTAGATTCGCAGATATTATTGCAACATACCAACCGAACTTCTGCGACAGCCCCTGTTAGTATTTAACGTACACAACTCAAAGCTGAAGTGAACTGGAGTGATTTTCGGAATTTAGAAGTGTTGCGTTTAGCAATTCAACCACCACAACTACAGTATGTTCAAAAGTGAGTAATGGAGTTGGAATCCTGGGTTGGGTGAATTTCGAACAACATTGGTCTATTCACAAAAGGACGTCTGTGATACAAAGAGGAAAGGTGACATACTATTAAATTCCGGCTTCTGTTTGTTATTGATCTAAAACCGCATTGTCACGTGGCAAGCGGTTGTAATTCCCCTTTCCAGCTCCCATTGTATTCGTAGCGTTGACTCTATCAGTTTACTTAAGCTGTGGAAGGGGTTCACGCCATAGCACTTTGTGTTTATGCGTTACCAATGGTTACCAAGCGGTCGTTACCGGTCTAAAAACGTGCGCGTGTCTCAAGCTAACCTCCTTTATTTGTTCCCCTTTCTTTTTTGTCCCTTCATTTCTATTCCCGATCAGTACAAGGGGTATTTTGTATTTAGCTAAACTGAAACCTGAAAGCTTTAATACCCTTTGGAGGCAAACATTTGCTTAACACCTTACAGTCTCATCGACGAACGTCTGAAAATTTATTCAGAGGCTTCATTTATCATACGCTTTCGGCGTATTACTACCTTTTTGTGCCATACCGATCGATTCCAGAGCTCTTCCGTTAAGGATATTACAGTTAGGACGACCATAAGAAGATAAATGAATTCTAAGTACGAGAGAACTTAAAATGGAAAACTTCACTTAGTTGCTCATTCTACGAAGTGAATGTTAAAACATGAGAAATAACTTTGAACTAATTTTTGGTTCCTTATTAAGTCATAAAGTTTGCTATATTACATACGTCACATAGTGTACCCATGGTACACAGTATAACTCACTACTGTATCCCGTCTGCCTAAGCATCTAGAGGTCTCCAGCTCGAATCTCGGCGAAGGTGATTTATGTGGACAAAGCTTTTTCTTTCTTAAAGTTCTACGTTATCCTGAAAGATGAGTGTCAGGCAGTTCTGAGCCCTATGAAACCTGTGTTCATTTGATTATCATTTCACCCATTTCATTTATCGTTCGAAATGACAACGTTCTAAAACGTTAATTAAAAATAAATTATCACTTGTGTTTGGGAGAGCGGAGTGAAGGGAATTTTATGAGGGAAAAGAATCAGAAAAGTAAAGGAAGATATTCATTTTTCTACTTCTAACATAACAGATAGAGCAGGAATTGCATTCCACACAAAAATTCGATGTGATATTTCTCTGTAAATGCATGTTTTGAGTATCTTGATTTGAAAACCTTTTTGGAAAAAAAATCTCAGGTGCGTACATGAACGATATAATAAAAAACTAAAAGAACCTTGAATACCAAACTTACATAAGATCATCACCTTCCAAGACTCCAAGATGCGACATTAAACTTTTGAGAAAATTCGCCAACACTAACCTAACTTTCACATGGGGCAACTTTCGAAAGCTTTAGTCTTATACATGTGGTATTTTGAATAAAATACCATACATTTTAAGACATTGTCTTGTCTCCTCACATTACATAATTCTGCGCTAATAATTTGGAAAAACGATTTAAATTATATGATTTAGTTCAGCATTAGTTGCAGTGAACATTTAGCTACTGCAAAAAGCATTCAATAGGACAACGTTTTCATTTGTTTAGTAGAATATTAGTTCCCATAACCCAACTGCTACCGGCTATTTTCTCTGTCGTCTACAGAAAGAATCACCACCAATTTCTAATTCGATACGGTGCTCTGATCACTTAACTTCAAGCAGTGGCTGCATGTTCATAGGATTGCGGTAAAATACAAGCTCTAGTCTAAGAGGAGTGGATATAATTTGCATTAATAACTTTATTTATTTCGTGAACAGTGAGTGGGAGGTTAGCAAGGAAGCTAGATCTGGTAACGGTAAAGTACAATGCTGCTGGGTCCCTAATAATTCCATATGTATTTCGTACAGAGTAACTCCGATTAACTTTAAACTGCCACAGTGTAACTACTGAGGATCTATAGGGCACCTGGTACTGGCGTTCGTCGAATCCTCTAAATGGGTTAGACTCACCGAGCTCCATGTGAAAAGTGAACCTGTCTGTCATGCCGAAGTTATTTGGAGTTTATGTGCGAAGTGGCATAGCCGCTTGCTTCTGTTAGAACTAAGGTTTATGGAAAACCCCATAGGGTAAAGAAAGAGCCGTGACACTTTCTCTAATCCCCTAGAAGAGAGCGTCAGTTCCAAGACCCTGACAATGAAGAAAATGGAGTGACAGAACATGGAATGGAAAAGCTTCAGGATTACTAAGAACATATCCTAACCCGTAACCAGTAGGAAAAATCAAATGAGCCCGGAGCACATAGAGCTCAGAGTTACCCGACACTCGTCTGTCAGAATAAGGAAACCGCGGCAAGAACCTTATCCAGGTAACTAATCCTGATGGAGATTCAAACTTGGGACCTCTTGAACGTGAGGCAGATACGCTACCATCTACACAACCGAGGCCGGCAAATCATGAGGTGCTTCTTAAGTTGGAATGGTCGTTGACCTTTATATTCTCTGAAGAAAACCATTCCGCCGACTTGTACATAGTTTAAGAAGCGATTCTTTTACAGAAAAAATATAAACCATTGCAACATATAAATTACTTCCAAATCACAACTGCAAACCAAGTTCATTATGTAAACATCGAGCTATTAATTAGAGAGCATTGAAATACAATTCATTTGACGTGGTAGCTATAGCTTCTCTTATGAAGTTGGACGCATTGTCTAACATCTGTAGCTCCTTCGTTTTGTGCATTAGATATTTCCCTTTCTTTGAGGTAAATAAACATTACAAATGTTTATTTGCGATTCACACAATTGGGCCGTGACTCGTCAAATGTAGGTGAACGAAAATCCTCCTCCCGTTTTTCATACAGATTGACATCAACTGGATAAGGTTAATAGCTTAATTTTATCAAGAAATTACAGGAATATATAGAAATAATTGATATAAAGAACTTCCGTACGTTGAATTAAATTAATAGTATTAGAAGCACAAGTTGAATTTTGTGAGAGAATAATTGAAGTTAGTAACCTCCGCAATTAGCTAAGTCAGAGTACTAATGGAGATTTAGATATCGGGATATGAATTATGGGCAATAAATCCATTAGCTTAAGGTTCTGTTTCTCGGAATTAAGCCCGCCTCTGAGCGTGTCTGCCTCACTTTCAAGAGATCCCAACTTCGAATCTCGGTCAATGTGAGTTACCTTCATATGGTATTACTGGGGTTTTCATTAATCTTGAAAGATGAATATCAGGTAACTCTCTATGGTCCTTGGGTTCATTTGAGCATTATTTCACCCATTTCCATTGATTGTCTGATATGACAACGTTGGGAGGCGTCATTTCAAATATAGATATTTCGATGTGATATGTGATGCACGTAGACACAAAAAAGGAATGGAAGTCTGTAACGGGATTATGATACTGATGAAAAGATGGTGTTCTTGAAGTCTGCGGTGATCATGTGGAACGGGATTATTCTCACCCGATGTCGTCCAGCGTTGTGTTTGGGGTTGTGGGTTGTATTCAGACGATGAAGTCACGAGCTGCTAATTCTTCATGGACCAATCTGGCACTCTGATGTATCGATGTATCTAAAAAGTCTCTGTATCTGCTTCAATCTGAGCTATTGCAACTCTTAATTTACAGACGTAGTCGCAAATGAAAATGATAAATTTTCTAAAATAACTTCGATACCAATAAATTCTTTTAATTTTAAAAAAATATGAAGATGTTAAGTTCAAATTGTAATATTTATGCAATATTTCGTATAAAATTTGACAATAATACCGTATATCTTGTTTACAATTAACAGAAAACTGATATTACTTTCCTTTGCAAGGTTTCGCCGCGACACTGAATTTACGACTGTTCACCATGACGTTATCCCATTAAAAGACGCTTTCTTTCCTAGCTGTTTTACTAGGGGCGGCCGGTGAGGCAAGTATTGGCGGTGCCATAATAATTAATTAAATAAAAAATAAATAAATAATAAGTGAATAAATAAACAATAAATGAACAGATAAGTCCAAAATAAATATATAGCTAAACTATAAATAAATAAGGGTTTTTAAAATATAAATACGTGTACCAATTTCGAACGATTTAGGTAATCTTATCAATAATCCATCTTATTTTATAATACACTGTATCAAACAGGACGTACAGTGGAACGAAAATAGACATTTATTACATCCGTACTCTTGTTACGCACAGGTGTGACGAGTACATTAAGTTTGATAATACAATTCATGGAGAATGTCATACGAAGCGTTCGTGTACGATTTCCCGACAGAGACAGATATCTTAAGTCCCGTGTTTACTGCACTCTAGCGGATAAAGCGTAAGTTATGCGTCAGAGAAATCTCGGACTACCTTCTCCCATAAGAATCCGTGTATAAACAGACATCCTTGCCCTTAACACAGCCGCTTATGAACAAAGACGGTGCCGTTCTGGAATCGGCACCAAACCACGGAAAACAATCAGGAGAGAGCACTTGCGTTTAGCGCGCCTATTCACACGAGGGCGCAGACACTCAGAAACAATACTTTTTGCGCAATTCCTATACACTTCTCTTTCTTTCGTTTTAATACAGATGGTGCCATGGCACAGCGGCACTACCTCAGAAGTCGCCCCTGTGTTTTACCAAAATCATTGATTTTTCATCCTCTCGTTGCCATCACTAAAAATGAAATTTAATTTTTACTGGTCCACGTCACACATTGCATCTTACTTTTAAAACTACCAATCATAAAACATTCACATCATATCACTTACATGTTGCCTTATCTGATGACCTACTGAATTTTACCAACTTCTCTTCTTATTCGTTTTAACATGTGCATATCGTTTCTTAAATCACATATTTAAACATTTTTCAAGTCTCGGGACCTAAACAAAAACAACAGTTACAAAGTTTAGGATTTAACAAGTACCAAAGCAAAAATAAAAACATCATCGTCATCATCATTATTTCTTTTTATTTCAGAATTTTCCAGAACCCATATGGCCTATAAAACCTGCTCCGGTTTTGCTAACTTGGCAGTTGCGCAGGAACAGTCTCCGTATGGTATTTCAGCTACCCGCGTCAAATTTATCTTCATTTTTATTACGGAAAGTTCTTTTAATGATACGTTGGAAGTTAGCAGAAATTTTACAATTAAGGAAATGCAGCACCGAAATTAGCTAAAAAAAGGGGAAAAATATTTTTTGAGCCAATAAAATACTTTGAACCTTAGAGTATCATAATCCAACTAAATTTGTGTTTCTAGCATTTAAATACCCTCACATGACAATTTAAATGCCAGGCGCACGTGGATGCCGGCCCTTGGATTCACAGAATTCTGTCATTTGAGTTCGATTGAATGTACTAAATTAATACATTTGAAATTAGCGGGCAAAGTTTCTGGTGCATTTGGTGTGATGGTGTGATGGTTATTTCTTACTAATGTGGCATCTTGGAAAAAAAACACTGGCTAAAAACATTGAAAGCAAATAATAATGTTTATAGTTTTGCTTTTGTGTGAGTTTCTAACTTGGTCATAATTTTCTTGTGTTTGTCGTTAAACTACATACTGTTTATATATAATTAATGATCTTGAGAGTTTCATTTAACATTTACGAACGTATTTTATACATCTAAACGTGCATATAACTGTTATACAGGTTATAGGTAACACTTTTTTGAAACAACAGACCTTTTGTTGACTCTGTACATAGGATCATCAACAGGCTTAAAGATACTTGGGAAGAAACACCTAGACATAACAATACAACAATGGGAACATACTTGAGGACAGATGTGGTAAGAAAACTAATGCCTGTGTACCAAAGCCTGGCATCAGATAAAATCATAAGGAGTTGTACATTGGGTAAGATACAAAATGCAAATGAAAGTTTACACAGCATGATATGGCGTAAATGACCAAAAGAAATATTTGTTTCAAAGAAGAGACTTCAGGTTGCTGTGACATCAGTCATCAGTGAACTCAATTTTGGTTCTGCCTCACTCAAGCTGCAGTCAGAGGTAATGTACACTGAGATTTCAGCAGCATCTCCGAAAGTTAGCCAAGGTAAGAACCAATTACGATTACTTCATTCAGAAATTTCTGTCAAGGTAACTTCTAAAACATCCAGAAGGAAACTAAAATTGAAGAAAACTGCTGCAGAAGAGAGGAGGAAGGGGCAGGAGGGTCCATCTTACCTATCTGGGGCGCCTTATTCTGCTTCAAGGCATGTAGCTGAGAAGGAAAGTGTTTTGAATTTTAAAATTTGATTTACTGAGTTAAAGTTTTTTCAACTTTTTTGTCATTCAAAATGTTCCACAGGATGCAGTTTTGATTCAATCCCCCTAAAATTTTCAACACATATTCTTAAAAGCAAACAAAGTTTTCTATCATATTAATTTTTAATGTTCATTATATTTTTAAAGTTACTGATGTATAAAGTCAAAGTTTTAATCATTTTTGGCTTTTCTTGTTTGCTCCATACCTTATTTTTCCCCCTCTGGAACTAAAACCAGTATAAGAAATTCATATCACAGATCTTCTCTTCGTAACTATCTGAATATTTCTAGAAATAGAAAAATTAAAATTTTGAAAATTTTCATCACGTGCAGTGGTTTGAATTTTGCCCAAATTTTGAATTTCACAAACAAAATTACTCAAAAACTATTAAAGATACAAAAACCAAATTTTGAATTCTGTGTTCACCATGCATCATAAATAAGTGGTCAAACGTTCAGCAAGATAGGTTGAAAATTGCAGGATTTGGGGTTTTAAGTGCTGCATCCCCCAAATTTATCCTCATTTGTACTACGAAAGGTTGGTTTAGTGATACGTTGTAAGTTAGCAGAAAATTTACTTCAGTAAATACACTTAAAGAAACTAATGCTGCAGTAGCTGGTGTTATTTCAAGTAACTTAGTCACATTCCATTAAAGTTCCAAGTTAACTCATGTCTGTTATCGAACATTAAACAAATCATTTATTCGGATACCATTATTTACTCTACTACAATTTAACAGACACAAATAAGTAATTGGACGAAAATTGCAGTGAATCAAGGGCAAAATACCCAATAAAGCGGCTAGTGATTTCCCGTAAGTTAAGCGATGTTCCAGAAATTCAACACCCATATAACACATTCCGGATCCGGTACTTCGACCGTCGGGAGTATTGATCCAGGTACAGGAAGAAAACAAGAGCATTCCGGAGGGCAATAAAGTTTTTATTAATGAGCCAGAAGTTGGCCCCAAAACCCTAATTATCAAACTTACTCAACTGGACTGCCAGACAGAATTATCCTGAAATACGAGCTTACGTGTTGGTTAGGATTAAAGCAAGGCAAACTAATTTCAGAAAAGAGAGGACAAATGGAAGGGGGTAAATCAGTGCTGCTTTTTTCAAATGACGCGTTGAGTTTATTATATTAAAAATCCTCGGGGACTTATTCAAAAGAGGACTAAACATGCGAACTGAGAAATACTTAAAATGCTGCATTAATGGCACCCAATATATAAGATATGTAGTTGGGAGGGGTTTAAACATATATTTTGGCTGTTTGTTCAGTTCTTTTTGTTATTTTGTTATGTTTTATTTAACAGAACGTTGAATTTTCTGCATTCAGTATCGTAAACTAGCTACCTGCATATTTTGCTTATTTTACTGCATTTACGGTATCAAATTCTTTAGCATTACGTAAGTTTAAAATTGTAACATTGAGTTCTATAGTTTTGCTAAAAATGACAGCGGTATGTGTAAATAACATCTATATAGAATTTCCGATAGTTTGAATTAATGATGTTATAAGCATTAACATCAGCAGTTAAGTAATATAGAATTTTTCTGTCGGGTAATTATCGAGGTTCATGTTAAGGAAAGGTAATTACTATAAAGCAGTGAAAGGAGAGAATTAGCTCAAGGTACCTGGAATTCAATAATGTTACATAAGCTCTTGCTAGGACACAACGAGGAGTGTAGTAATGTTTAACGCCCGCTTTTACTGCATACGGCACCGCAGACGGTGACACTGATGATACATGAGATGAAGATGGAGCACCGGTGGAATGATATTGCGGGGGAAACCGGAGGTCCCGAAGAAAACCCGCCCCGGCGCCATGTTGTCCATCACGAATCTCACTTTGCGGTCGTCTGGGATCGAACCCGGGCCGCCTTGGTGAGAGCCGAGTGGTCTAACCACTGAGCCATGGCGCGGCCTACACAACGAGGAAATCCTCCGAACTGAAAAGAGGGGCAATTGTTATAACTTTAATCTTATGACAAGACACGACAAACATGTTCACCTTAAACTATTATATTCGTCCAGATCTACCGTACAATCAGCCTTCTTTTACAAAATGCAACACCTTGAAAGGTCTCTAACGCGTAGCTACATTCCAATTTTGAACATAACTTAAATATCCAAAGGTAAACTGCTTCGCTGCCGATTCTACGGCACGGCGATCAGTCACTTACTGAGCTCTGAACTACTTGCTATACTGTTGCACGGTCTGCTGACTCCTTATCGCAGCTTGGCACATACCACACTCAACTCATAGCGGCACACTGTTCTCACTACTATTCACGGTATCACTATTCAAATTGATTCCCTCTAGAGCCAAGAGCTAGTAGAATTCGTCCAGATCCTCGGGTAGAACATCATGGTACCTATTCCATGCGGATTTACACGTGCTGTCATATACAAGTAAATTTGAACAAGTTTTCTGTCAATGTCAAGTGCACAGTGGTAGGTGGTCTCCACGATGCTTCTTGGGCGGGATGTGCATTCAAATAATGGACACTCGTTTTAGAGCGGCTGCTTGCAGAGTCCGTTTAATGGCGGCGGGACCAAAAGCGAGAGACAGGATGAGAGTTGGGTGTAGGGTACATGGGCCCAGCCACACTTCTGCCGCACGTTTACAGGCACATTTATCGGCCTTACAGCTGCCGGGAGGTAGATCATTCTGAAAATGGATCGTTCTGGAAACACCGCTTAGCTCGATACTGGCCATGAAAGTCTGTCACTCACATTCCGCCAGCCAGTAAGCAGTGAGCGTTCTCATATTCCCGCTTCTTCGCGATGGCGTCTAAGTTGCCCGTCTTGGCGCTTTTCTTACAAAATGCCTTCAGGTTCACCAGTGCGACTGTATGATAGTTTCTCTTCAGATATGAATTAGTAGAGTTGTCATTGTATCTGGGAAGGTCGGTACGAACGATGGGACTCGCATTAACAGAAGAGCTGTAGTACTAATATCTACGTTTTTACCTCGAATATTTTGTTCACTAATGAAGTGCTTACAGTAGTCTATAGTGAGTATTGCAGCACCTTACAGACCGCTACCGAGCTTTTTATTTTCGGGATACCTTCAGCTTAATATTTTCATGACTAACGGCAAGAAAAGCTCTGCGTATTATAATCAGAGACACATTGATTAGTAAATATACGAGGGGGTGACAAAAGAAACCAGACTCCAAGGGCGCTGCCACTCGTAGACGTAGTCAGGTTTCTCACGCTAGATAGTGTTAGTAGAGACCTTCATGAAACAGCTGTGCAGACGCTGCCAGAGTAGAGCTGAACGTGCAAGAGTGGTATTGTGTTTCTCTGGCTGTTGGCGGGTTACCTCTGCGAAGTCGTTATGGCAACTTTAAAAGAACAAAGAGTGTGTGTGAAATTTTGTTTCATGCTTAAAGAAACTGCAACGGAGGCACACCAAATGCTTCAGGAAGCTTTCCAGAAGGACGCTAAGATACGCACACAGGTTTTCGAGTGGTTTGGATGGTTTAAACGTGGTGAGAGGTGTGTTGAAGACCAAGCTCACTCTGGACGCCCTTCAACTTCGCGAAATGAGAATATTGAAAAGGTCCGCCAAAAGATCAACGAGGATCGTCACCAAACGATCGACCAAATTTCAGTAGCGATAGTAATCAGTTGGAGCTCGTGCCAGTGGACTTTCAGGGAGGATTTTCACATGCTGCTAAATTTGTTCCGCGCCTTCTCACACAGTAGCACAAAACCATCCGCATGAATGTGTGTCAGGACTTGAAAACAGAGATTGCACGTGACCCAACTTCTTGAACAAAGTCATTACAGGGGATGAGAGTTGGTGTTACGGGTAGGACCCAGAAACCAAGCAAGCGTCAAGCCAGTGGAGGACTCCCAACTCTGCCAGACCAAAAAGGCAAGACAAGTGAGGTCAAATGTGAAGACGATGATCATTGTGTTTTTTGATGTTCGTGGTATTGTGCATCGGGAATTCGTACTCCCTAGCCAGACTTAACCAGCATTTTTACTTGGATGTTTAAGGCGTCTGTGAGAGGATGTGAGGAGGAAGTGCCCAGTACTTTGGCGATCAGGTGACTGGTTTCTGCATCCCGATAACGCTCCAGCACACACTGTTTTAGGAGTAACCCACTATTTGGCATCTCAGAGGTGTTCTGTCGTTCCCCACGCTACGTATTCACCGGAATTAGCCCCGTTAAACTTTTTCCTATTACCACGAATGAAAAAAAAAAGGCTAAAAGGGCAGCCTAATGACGATTTGGAGGCGGTAAAAACAGCTTCGCAAAGGACACTGGACAATATCAAACTTGAAGAGTTCCAAACATGCTTCCAACAGTGGGAAAAGAGACTCGACAAGTGCATCGCATGAAACGCAGTGTATTTGGAAGGTGATTGAAGTAATTTTGTAAAAAGTTCCATCAATAAAATTTTTTTGACAACAATCCGCTTTCTTTTGCCACCCCCCTTGTAGTGCATTAGTTATGATTTCGAGCCCTTGAGATTTAGAAGTAATTTACTTCCTCAATTTCATATGTCGGCAACAGAGTTCAAATAGATCATTCTTAGCCTCCATTAAATTTATCGTCACTTTAACTGATATTTATCCTCAGTCCATGCACACTCGAAGGTAAAGATTTCGTAGATCATCACTGAAGCAGCTGGCAGTAGTTTCACACGTGTGTACGTCCAAAGCTACTACATTCATCGACATTATAAAATGGTCAGCATCACTAATCGTACCTATTGGAGTAGGCACAATCGTTAATCTTTGATAACCTAAAAGCAATTTGTACATGACAATCGTATATAGGAAGATAGAATTGCCAATGTTAGTGGATTTTGTACTAAATTCACTAAATGTCAGTATTAAGTTACTGACATTTAGACTAAAACTTCCTTAAATTCCAGTTATTATGTAATTTTATGACAAACTATTATCTTCTTTTAGATCATTGTTCTTTGGAATGCTAGAGCCCAAATGACCTTGTTGTCGACGGGCCCTAAAACACCACACACTCACACTCTTTGGAATGCACTCCCACGCTGGTTTGCAAATATTGATGATTATGACGTGTATTTTTTTAAATTAACTTCATGAAAGCTAGTCATATCTGACGATGAATTGAATGGCAAATGATGCTTAAATGCACCCCGGGTCTAAAGATATGCGTTAGTATTGTACCGGCCATTGTGAGTTTGTAATGCAATAAAAGGAGTATTGTAGCTCTCTATAGTGGAAACCGAAACAATGAGTTAATACTTCTAAAATTATTATTTTATCGTCATAAACTAAGTAATCTGCAACAACCATTTACGGCATATTTCGTGATGCTAAGTGATTCTACTTTTGATTTTTAATCCTTGAGAAACCCAGATGATAAAATTAGAAAATCAGTTCCTATATGAAGCATTATGATAATAAAAGTTAGAAATATATTCCGCTTACAAACAAAAGGAAACAAAATTATTAGGCTACGAAAATGATATTTTACGCCATAGACTCGAAAGATATATACACAAAGCCCATAATTATAAACAAAGGAAGGACATGAGCAAATTCCTAATTATAACTAGCAGCGTTCACAGCTGTTGATGCCATATGCAGTTCTCAACAGGAAGACAAATACGTAACTACCGTCATAAATCAATTAGATTTAACGCACTTCAAGCTTCGGTTTCAAATTTTTATAGGTCTGAACAGAATGCTATATTAAAATCAGAGCACGTCTGTTAACGTTAAAATATATGTTAAACGAACAGTTAACGCCAAATATTTCACGTCAAGTTTAAACGTTCTGGGAGTGTGCCAAACCAATCTCATAAATACTGTAGGCTACTTATAGAATTGCTTTATTTTCAGACGTTTCACTAAACCTCCAATATCTTACGACCTCCTCTTAAACGTCATCTCTTGATTATATATTAGGCATCAAACTTCTTGACCTTACCTCAGAGGTCAGTCAGTAGTAGAGGCCTGTAGAGGTTTAGGTTGGTAGCAATTTTTGTTTTTCTTGACTGTGATGTATTACATTAGCAAAATTAGTTATGAAATTAATAATGATGTTCAATCCAATAATAATGTTATAACAATTGAAGACTTTAACAATTTCCCATTGAATGAATACACTAAATTATTTATAACAATTCAATGGATATTAAACCTATATTGCAACAGCAGTTTTCAACAAATCATAAACACAATGGAACATCACATTTTATATTTGGCTCAGCAGCAGGCATTCTTACTGATATGTTTGTTATATTACATAACATTACACATATCTTGGTTGCTCAGCTAGTCTTTGAGGGAATAGTGTAATGTTTAATGAACTAGCAAACATAAAATTAATGATAAATCATTAGTACGTGACCGATTTTTGGAATTTGTTGGCGTTATAGCAAACGAGATGCACTGAACTAGGTGACACGTGCGCCTGAAGAAGATTAGATCACTGGACCAGGGTTACTCCTTCAGCAAGTCTTAACACCTTTCCTCAGCTAAAACACTGGCGAAAGCTAGAAGTTCCATGACATAGCCTTTACTGGTATCGCTGGATGCAAAAGAAAGTATACGCTTGAATAAAATTTTATTAGAGTTACTACCACCAGCACAAAATAAAATATTGCAGTTCTTCTGTTTCGATTATCAATACCTTCTATTGGTTATTATCTGTCGCTCAGGCTTCCGGAGAAGTTATAGCAGGGACATTAACTTAATGTTTCTGAAACACACTGTACATATTATTGAAAATAGGGCACGTGTAACATTTTAGTTATTTAAAGATGCAGGTAGCTTATATTTTAACTGAATATTGAGCCTCGAGACCACAGCCGCCGCCGCCGCCGCCACCACCACCACCACCACCACCACCGCCGCCGCCGCCGCCACCGCCACCACCACCACCACCACCACCACCACCACCACCATCGGGATGTTGATTACTTTCTTGCACAAGCTTTAAACGGCCATGGGAGGTTTAAAGAGTACACCCATAGAATGGGGAAGCATGACAACACTAGTTGTACATACTGTAACGAACACGACTCGGTAGAGCACACGTTTTTCTACTGGCCACGATGGGAGGGAAAGAGACGGTAAGTAAATTACAAATTAGAGGTGGAATTGTCAGCAGAAAACTTATGTACCGCTATGATGATGAATAAGGAGTCATGGAACACAGTTAAGCAGTTAGCTAGGCACACTTGAAACTAAGGAAAATGATGAAAGAAGGTGGTAGATTAAGTATACTTTAAAGGATTAAGAGCTGAATTATGGAAGCGCAGGTTTTATTAAATGCTACCATGGTGAAGTTATGCATTATTGCGGTCCCAGATGGCATGCTATCTGAGTAAGGGTTTTTTAGTTGGTAAGAATCCAACTCGCCACGCATAGCGGCGTCTAAGGAGATTTTTCCTTTACTATAAAAAATACCATTATTATGATTATCCTCATCATCCTCATTATTATTATCATCATCATCATTATTCTCATATCTTTATATCGTTAATTAAACACACCTCATCCTTCAAAAAAAGCGAAATTCTTTGTGGGAATGTCTATTTTTGAGTTTACAATATGTATTTTTCCTACCTAGGACTGGTTTATAGGTTATATGAGAAGGAGTTTCAACATATTCGTTCCTCACGATCTACATACCAGTTCTTGTAAGACAGAGAGAGAGAGAGAGAGAAATGGGGTAAAACGGGCTGAAAAGAAAAAAAATATAATAATTTCTACTAATAAATTAGAATGGTTTGAAAAGCAGAATTTGTAAGTAGTTTCAAGGAAAAATACCTATTATAACATAATTAGAAATGGAATGGGATAACAAAGAACCCAACAACGGAGCACGAGCGGGATATAAACAGACGGTGCAGTGTAATGAATTTGAGTAGCCTAAGAGGTAGAAAAGCTGAGGAGAGACGCTCCAACAATAGCGGATTGTACTATAATTGGCAAAAAAAAAATGTGGACACCGATAAAGCAGGTTAGTTGTACCTAACTACCTATACATCCCAGGCACGGATGGATATGTTAAGTGTGTTTGAGCTGTCATGCTCATTAAGGTAGAGCGAGCGGTTTTAGTTGTCATGGCCAGCACGTGAGAGTGAGAAGCAAAACAAACCAAACTACATGAGTGCAACGTAACACTCCTCGTGCTACCTTACGTTCGCGCTTCGAAATATGTCGATATAAAGTCCGTGATTCTCAATGTGCTTTTAAACTTTCGGATATTTCATTCATATATTATATACGTAAATAATTTATTAATGAATAACTACACTTCTTACCCTTAAAATGACATATCTAAATATATATTCAATAAAATTATCTTTATTTTATGTGACAGCTTTAAAACACGTGTGAATAGTTGTATAACATTATTCACAGTAGAGACACGAATATTCATTGTAAAATACTATGTCACTGACCTAAGTTTTTACTGGTTCGTTTCATCTTCATATGGTTCTATGTTTGCGGAATTAGCACTACGATGCATTACTAAGCAGATATTTTCTAAAACTCTCAAAAGGTAAACCATAAGTAAAACTTCTGTGTCTATTATGAGATGGTGCGCTCGATGATGTAATTGAAACAAAGCGAAATTTCTTGATGTACAGTCCTTGTGTTTTATTTTCAAATGGACTATTTTGTTTTAACATAAACTTGATTACACAAAATTTGTCACATTCACGGTATTTATGCAGAACGGTAATGGTGTAGTACCCACTGTCGTATTGCAAACTCTATGGAACTCTATAACATAGTCAATCTTAAGACATGTTTCTTTTCCATCGGTGTCCAAGTTCTGCCATCTAATAAATTGAAATTGTATTCTGGAACAGTGTGATACATAAAAAGAAAAACAAGTGTTATACTAGACAAAAGAGAAACATTTCCAATACAGGAAAAGTTATGAAGACTTAACGCCAGATCGGATTAGTTCATAGAGACAGCATTTAGGAAAAGTAAGCTTAACGTAGTTACAAAAAACGCGAGTACAAAAGATATACTGAAATCTAGTAATCAAATATAGTGCGATGCATATAAACCTGAACCGTTTCTTAACTTTTAAACCAACAACAGGATACACGTGCAGCTATGAGAGACTATATTACACAATTCGGAGATTACATTACACTATTTATATATCAGAGAAAATGTTGGAAGTGTCCTCCACCAGCAACTGTACCTGTTTGCAAATGTCTCACCATATTCTCTGAAGTTTTATGGAGAGCATCCTTTCTAATGTTACTTATTTCGGTTCGAATGGATTCATTGAGAACAACAACTGTCCATGGCCTATTCTTGTACATCCTGTTTTAGATAATCCCACAAGAAAAATATCCGGTGAGGATAGGTTAGGGGATCTGGGGGGCCACAGACCTTTTGAGACTATTTGATTATCAAAGAAACTGCTACGAGCTCCATGGTGTCATTAGATGTATGGCACGTTGCTCCAACTTGCTGGAAATAACCCTTTCTCAATTCTATATCATCCAGCTGCTCCACAAATGTCTTGAAGATACCCATATAAACTTCAGTGTCTACAGTCGTATCAAAGAAAGTGGACCAACGATCCATAGATGCTGGTGGACGACACTTCCAACATTTTCTGTGAGTTGTAAATTGTATAATGTAATCTCCCAATTGTGTTATATCCTTGCAAAGTTGCACGGGTGTCCTGTTACCGGTACAAAAGTTATGGTCTATTGAAATTTGAAATATATTTCACATCGGAAACAAACCAGGTAAAAAAGACAAAACACTACCAATGCTCACATTCCTGAACAAAAGACTGCAGTAAATAAATAGCAGGTCAGGAGATGGCGTGAGTGTAGAAAAGAAATTAGCTCATAGAAACCTAACAAGTTAATTTGATGATCAAGCCGATTGATTTCCATTTTAAGGCCACTTTCCAAGAATAACTGAACTGAAATCCAGCATTACAATTATGCGAGCTCCTGTCAGAGGAAATGGCCAGAGACTAACCTTTCGCTCCCAGTAACTGCTGCATTTTGCCAAGATGGTCTTCTCCTGTATCTTAGCTGTAGGTCTGTTCACCTGGCTTGTTTTCCGAGAACATCTTGACTGAAGCTTCACTTAAATAATTCTTAATTCAAGCAACTGCATGTTCTTCATTACTTTTCTTAATTTTATTAAAAATAATAACTGTGAAATATTTTATTTTATAAAAACAAGAACTTGAAATAATTTAATTATAATTCCCCTATTAATAAAAATTGCTAGTGCTCCATTTCATTCATCACCAGGAAAGCATAAGGTATATTTTTGTAATCAAATAAGAGATGCATTGAGATTCCTCACTATGCACTGGAGGGGAAAAAATTCACACAATTAAGGATCGCTTAGTTTTAATGAAGGGTTAAGTTAAATGTATTAATAATACATCCCGATAGCACAACAAACTGTCACGGTAACAGGCATATAAGTTTCGGCACAAATAGAAAACAAACAGCGAATAATGTTTCGCGGTAATAAAGAGGTTGCATAAACAGTTTACAATCGCGCGGCTAGTGTACACAAAGGAACTGATAGGCGACTAGCGTTCACAAAGCGCCGAAAATTAACGTTAGCGCCGATAAACAAGAGAGGGATAATTTATCACAGAGGTAAAAGACTTGCCGGCCCAGATAGTGTTTCACGTTTCTCGAAGGTGATAGAATATTCGGATTACGTCATTAGATGCCTTGTTTATTCCAGAAAAATCTAGTGATTGACAGAACAGTCTGGAATTCATGAATGGGTGTATAAAAAGAAGCCATCGCTAGTGATGAGTCAGTTGTGTAACAAGAGTGTTGTTGTAACGAGAGCTCATCAGAACGTTGTTTGTTATTTTCATCGACCTTGGTAGATTGTGGTGGTATGTAACGTAATGTTGTTACGTGAGAATTGACCAGTGTATTTCTATGGAAATAAAGAACATTTAGAATTACGGCAAATTGGACTTTTAATTCTACGAACCCACAAAGTCACAATATAATCACGATAACTTTATTCACAGTACTATAACTCCTCAATGTTTCAATGAAGTAAATCCTGAACGCTGTTGCATTGTCTTCCGCCAGTGTATAGGTATATGCCAAAATAGGTTACAGTCTGTCCGAAGCGTGAAATCAGGCGGCTAAAAAGGGAAACTTGGGTGAAAACAAACAGATGAGCTGTATTACTTTATCATTCCCAGTGCATGTCATGTGCCATTCAGCAATATTGAAATGCTGCAGTTAAATCTCTTGCAGTGGACGACTTCGAATCAAGTTAAAATGAAAACATTGCCGCCTCTTTCATACGCCCACAAAGTAGAAAATGAATATTCAGTGTGTTACAGCTTTGTACAGTAGAGGAACGTAAAGGTCTAGTTATTCCGTTAAATAATGCTATGAAAAGGACAGCAACGACAGTGCGAAGAAGTGAACAAAATGTGCAGAATATCGCGAAAGAGGTTTAAATTTCAAAATATACCGGAGAAAAACAACCTTGGTAAACATCACCTACGTCCAAAAATATTCGAGCACGAGAACCTTGCAAAATGTGTTGTGCGCAGAGTTTTTCTCGAAATTTATAACAGAAGAGAAATTCCTCATGAATGTTCTTAAACAAAAGATTGCTTTTGAAGATGGGTTCCATTTTGAAGAATTGTTAAAGGCATGGGATATCGATTTCTCAAATGCAGAAATATGCACATGTTACGTTATTTGTGCTGATATCATGGTGGCCAGAATATTGCACTATTTTCTCGGAATTTTAAAAGCCACCCTACTCCAGCGAGCTCTCCAAACAATGCACTCATTTTTGAGACAGAATATATATAATTGGCAAAATTAAGGAAAAAGTAAATAGAATATATGCCCGTATGTTGTGATATGTGATGCAAATTGTACATACAGTTTAACCACAAATCACATATTCATGCAGGTTTATGTTTAAAATTTCCTATTGGGTATATTTCCTTGATCTGCAATGCCTCATTAACAGCCCAGCTGTTAGGATCATTTGGGATCCTTGATTTATCTTCAGTATCCAGAGAGGACATTTTCTCATCTTTGCTTAGTGTGCAATTGAATCAATTGAATCCATTGTCTTTGGTGAAAATAATTAATCCACTCAGTAAAGTTTCTTCAAAAAGAATAGAAAAATATTCCAAAATCTGTTCCTGATCCAGTAAAAATTGAGCACACAATCCCTGCTTTTCCATTATTAAATATTCCATTATGACCAGGGACCCGGCCAACCCTTTTAATGTTTATTAGGCACTACTAAACAAGCTTAGCTATTGAAAGGAAAGATAGTCAGATTGAAAAAATCAATGCCATAGCCAGCATTTGAACCACGGATCTCCTGGTTGCCGTCCAGACGCTCTAACCCTTGAGCGACTATGGCCAACGTGTCGACATGACATTAGATTCTCCAACTGACTCGTGTTTTGTCTGGTAAACCACTTAGGAGTTCTCATAAACACATGAGACAACTACCATAATAGCGACTTATAACGTGTAAGTACTTTAAGTACCGGGCTTTATAGTTAACCATTATTAGGTCAATTAATGGAAATTAATTGTTCTTTCACACTGGCCGTGTGTAGGCTAAAGTTTGGAAAGATAGAGTCAGACTGAAAAATTCAATGCCATAGCTGGGATTTGAACTACGATCTTCTGGTTGGCATCCAAATGCTCTAACCCTTGAGCTACAATGGCCAACGTGTCGACATGACATTAAATTCTCCAACTGATTCTTGTTTCCCCGGTAAACCATTTAGGAGTTCTCATAAACACATGAGACAGCTACCTTAATGGCGATTTACAACGTGTAAGTACTTTAAGGCCCGGGCTTTATAGTTAACGACTATTAGGTTAATTAATGAACATTAATTGTTCTTTCACACTTTCACAATCTGCTTTTTGCCTTCTTGAGGCGTAAATGTGACATTCAGTTGGTTTGCACCCAATATTTCATGTAAGGTTTTGCTTCTACCTTAAATGATTAAAGGGAACTTTTCAATAAATAATCCACTCTACATTTTAAACCTACTCTACTTTGTCCACCAAAAAATTAAGGATTCCAACTACAATCACACGAATGCTAAACTTCATGCAACGGGCTGGAACCAGCTGGCCCCAAGCATTGTTAAATGACAAGTATGAAGAGAATAGGGGAGGGAGTGAGGTGGCAGTGTATAGAGAGAGGTAAGGAGTGACCGCAGGCCCGTATAATCTGGCCGTCTGCAACAAGGAGACTGAAGAGGTGTACAACACTGTGGGATGCAAGTTTCGGCAACCACTAAGAATCGTGGTATAATAAATTGTTTGCAATTGAATAATATAAAATAAATTTTTCTTAAAATTAAAAGTGCCTCTAAGTTGCGTGATATTATCAATGGGGCCAGAACCCTCTGGCCCTTAATTACATACCGCCTCTGCCAGCAACATTATTGTTTAAACTTTGAAAGCAGTAACGTATGTTGTAAGCCAGAGGAAGACAGCTTCGAGAGTTGTGAAGTATATCAGTCAGGAGCCAGGCAAGAGCCGTGTACTACCAAGTTGCCAATATAAATGGCGCTGTGAGTACAGATTCTGAGGGTTCAGTCAGATATAGCACACTCGATGACAACAATTTAGCTGCAACGTACCTAATGGAACTGTTAAATTTACAATTCGACGATTTATTGAAGGACAAACATACACACAAGAAAGAGTTGGCTGAGGCTCACAACAATGTCCCCCAAACCAAATTTCTGAGTTTGTATTCACTTGCCGCACGGACATTGTGCATGCATGGCTCGACATATGTGCAAACATTTCTTTTTCGTCCAAACTCCGAAGTACCTTGTCGGTTGAGGCAAATACGTTGGCGAGCAAAGAGTTCTACTTTGGGGCGACAGTTTGAAGCAAATGGTGTTTAGCTCAGATTATGCGTGGATATGTATGATAAGGATAGTTTTAATGATACTGGAATGTCCGTTTCAAACTGGTTTAATGACTGCTTCTTTTTATCAGAACATGGAACTTGAATTTGCCGACCAAGGTTTACCAATATATCACTGTTTAGAGCTACTGAAGACGGAATGCTTATTACTGGATAATACTTAATTAGTTACGTATAAACCGACAAATATCTTCTCTGATCACTTCTGGTCTGCCTGGCCCAAGACAGAAGAAGAGGACTGGCCTAATCGGCCTCACGCCTAGGACTGAATGACCACAGCTGCGCGTGGTTGTATGTGTGAATTTCATCTTCTCGAAGCCCTCTTTTCACACAAAGATTCCCTTTGAAACAATCTTGTCCATTGTGATAGTGCTCATGCTATTATTAAGGGTCCAAAGAATGCCTATTCAAACGGAGTCAAGTACCACCCTATAGAAATCTGCTAAGGACACTATTTCCTACGTTTCTTTTGTTAAAACAACTTATTCACCCAAACTGCTATTTGACTCAACTGCAGCTGCAAGCGTTGTAACAAAGAACCAACATTCCTTTGAAATCCATCATGATTCTTTACTTATTGCAGTCCTTTAATTTCGGTATCACGGTTCACAATCTAACATACAGCGTTCGATTACAATTTTCCCAGATATTACGTCCTGACATTGATAAAACTAGTTAAAGGAAAACAAAACAGAAAGTGTCCGGAAATGTCTACGTAATTTGCTCGGAGTGGGTCTCCTCTAATTTGTAGAGAGTTTCATTTTATTTACATTATAACCCGCCTGAACTTCAGATAAACTACGAGTTGAAGTTTTATGTATTTGCTCATAGCACAGAGCCAAAATGTAATTGTTTATAAACTGTGACCAACTGTGTAATTAAAGCAGTAAGCATTAATATTACAACACCCAAGATATGCTGTACTTGTTAATACCCGATACGTATGCTGTGGTTCCTACGCTGTCGGAACCCCAACACATCAAACATTTTCTTCCCCTTAGGCAGCAGAAATCAGCGCGGTTACGCCACACGTTAATCTGCCTCTCGTTCGGGAGCATATTTAGCAGTTAGAGCTGGTGGAGCTGACGTCACACCACCAATGCCTGTCTTCCCCTGGTGTATGCATTACTCATCAACCAATACTTTGTTAACACTTTATCATGGCAGGCTATATATTGACAATACTTTAGCATTTCGCTTACGCTAATATAAATACTTGTACGCCATCTGTGATTAAGACTAGTAAACACTCTTTTCTGGAAGGAATTCATAATATACTCCCAGTTCGTGGGTTGTTGTTGATTCCTATGTCGTTAAAGTGCTGATATTATAATTGGTTACGAATGTTAGTCATTTCAGCACTCTGTAAGTCTTTTCGCTGCATTCATGGAAAACACATCTCTACTTGCATATTTATGTTCTTCTTCTTCAATTCATGGTTTAGTATCTCGCCTGTTCCGTCTTCACAGTGTCTCCTTCCATCTTTTCCTCGGCCTCCCTATGTACCTCTTTCCTTTAGGACTATATTGGAAAACTACTTTTGGCAGTCTTGTATCATCCATTCTTCCAACATTCAAACCATCTTCTTCTGTACCTATCCATTCTTGAGGTGATAGGTTCCACTTGTAATTCATTTCTTATATTTTCATTTCTGACTATCTCCTCTTGTACATCCTTCTGTTCTTCTCAAGAATCTCATTTCGCAACTATGTATTCTGCTGATGGCTCTTTGTGTAGGTACCCAGTTTTCACATCCATAAAGTAACGTTGGGACCGCCATGGTGTTATAAAATTTTATTCTTGTTTCAGATCTTGTTTTATTCTTTAGGTTTTTGTGAATTGTTCCACAAACTGTTTGAAATCTCATTAATTTTATGTTCATATCTTTATCTTTCTCATTGCTGATTTCACACCCTAAATAATTGAAGGAGGATACTTGTTCCAATACTTTGTCATTAACGACTATTTTCGACCTTATTGGTATTTTGCCCCAGTTTGCCATTATTTTTTACTTTTCTATTGATATTTCAATATTAAAGCCTTTGCACATTTGGTTAATGTGGTGTATTGAACGTTGTAGATCATCATCTGTTTCCTGTATACTTACTACGCCATCTGCATATAATAAAATATTTAAAATATTTCCTTGGGCTACTTTTATGCCTGCGTCAATTTTTTGTCTCCAATTTTGGATTATTTGATTAACATAGATGTTAAAAAGTGGCGGTGACATTGGGCATCCTTGTCCGACTCCTTTATTAGTTACAATTTCTTCTGGTTTCTCTGTCTTGAATCTTAAAGTTATTTTAGTGTCCTCGTATAAACCTTTCACCACCTTTACAAAATGTCTTGGATAGCCTTGTTCTTTCAATATGTTCCACAGCATTTCTCGGACTACATTATCAAAAACCTTCTGGAAATCTATAAATGCTCTACGTGTCTGCAGATTATGTTCTCCTCTTTTCTGCAGTATCTGCTGCAATATGAAAATATTATCTGTTGTCGATCTTCCTTTCCTGAAACCACTTTGTTCTTCACAGGGATTCGGCTATTATTTTCACTCTTATTTATTATTCTAGCATACAATTTATAGCTTGAACTCAGAAGGCTAAAAGCATTGTAATTCTTGCATTGTCTTCTGTCACCGTTTTAAACAGTGATATTACTTTTGCCACTTTCCATCTCTCTGGAATTTTTCCTTTTATCCAACATTTGTTCATGATATGTAACAATCTTCAATTCAATAACATTCCTCCGTTATTTAAAAGCTCTACATTTATCTTATCTTCTCCAGGTGCCTTTCTATTCTTCATCAGTTTCAATTCATCTTTTAGCTCTTCCAAATCTATTAAATCGACCGTTCCTTCTTTTTCTGCGTAATTGTGTTACACCTTAATATTAAGAAGTTTGCTCTACATAGTAAAACCTGAAATAAAATGCTTACTGACAATGGTAAACTCATTTCTTGCACATTTTCTTTGGTTTTTTAATTTAAAAGGTTATGATTAGCTGAAAGCGGTATGGCACAAAATCTGAGCATCCCTATTTTGTGCAAATTCTAATAGTATTTGTGTTGCAAAGCGATAAATGGTTCATTTTCTCCAGTTTTTCAAGGAAATTTTAAGGTAATTTAATTCTCTGTGGAAAAGAGGGAGTTTTGAGCTTATTCCTCTGTTGGACCTAACTGTGTTAGTGTTTTCTGTTGTTTCTGCTCTTTCTGCAATGCACCAGTATTTCGGTAAGAGCATTCCCCTCCCCTTCTCATATTACTCCTTTCTCCTCTTCTTCTCATCCTTGTTCTCAATGTCAAAACGAAACAGCTGCGAAACAATGACAGGATTTTGGTGGGATTGTTTCGCTTGGAGGGGGGGGGGGGACAAGCACAGCTACATTTTGATTCACGCAGTCGACTGCGGCATTATGCCTCGTATCTCTTTCATCTTCACAGACCCATTATTCTTCTGCTCTTCCTTTTCTCACCAGTCCCACTTACGTATTCTGTGTTTCTCATCCTTCAGGGGTGTCGATGGAATTATTAAACGTTGGCCAGAAGTTATAAGGCTCTGTAGCAATGTAGAAAACACCTGAGGCTTCTAAGTTTTCTGTTTCTCTTTTGGCAGAGAAGAATTCCTTCTTATACACACAGAGAAATAAATATTATGAGAAATTAGATAAATCTGATGCGATATTTTCAAATAACTTTATGCAGGTTGCTTGGAAATAACAGCGAACGAATATAGATTTTTCGCAGCTTATAACTAGAGTAGCTATAAAACAAGAATAAACATGGATTGAGCCAATACGGCCATAGTAGCGAACCACGTCGAGCTCTCCCTTGTGCTCAACGACTCACAATTAAGGATCGGTGGCGTGAGGAGGTTAAGTGGAGGGAGATTGTAATCGTTTCGAGGTGACTTGTAGCTCCCACATGAGAACTCTCATCTGTACTTCAGGAGTGGGTGCGTCCTCACTGGTTGTGTTGAATGATGACACCTCGAATCTGGTAGACAGAAGTTAATTGTAGGCTCCTTTGCTCACCACCGTAAAGTTGTCGTCGGTGTGGTTGCTGTGTTTAGCGTCACTGTCAATATTGTGATGTGAAACACGGAGGCAGTAGCACTGTGTAGTTGAATTGGATATATTTGTCGCCCTCCCTATACATCACTCGTTGTGCTAGCTCTCACTGTAGAGATTATTAAATAGTGCACTTTGTCTCGGTGGATGGCGCGGAAGTATACTACTTAGGGGGCGCCGAATACGCGTGAACCTCACGTAGAACTCAGGACCGAAGAGCTCTTACTAGCGAAACCTAGTTTCCGCCATTACTTTAAATTACCCGCACTCTAGGTATTTCTCAGAGTTTGCAAACTCATATGAACAAATATCAATTTTCTATTGGCTCTTAACTATCCCCACTTGAGATCAGTGTTGAGAATTTCCAGTTTCGGACCTAACATCGGAGATGCTTTCTCTAACGTTCCGCGTGCAAACATTTATGCTAAGGCATGTGCTCTGCGAGTCTATCAAAATCTTATAGCCTGTTGTCGGAAGCACGCATGGGATTTTAACAAGGGGTTGGTTTCCGACTGGAAGGCGCCAAATTTTCCTTGAGGGCAAAACAGACAATAGATTAGGGTTGTTTGTTTACAGGGATTGCAAGGGGAGTTTAGTGACCTCCGTAGATTGGCCTTGTGACTGTGGCGGTCTCCGGAGTATATGTTAGTATTATGGCACATGTCTATTCTGGTATACGTCATTTATTAATATTTATAAATCTATCATTTATTTATATTTATTCGTCTGTGTCAATGTCTTTTTGATATCAGGTTATACGTCGTCTCAGTGTTCTTAGGTGAGAGGAGCTGCGTCACATGGCAAGCGTGCGACAGAGATGGAAGATATACCTGTCTTTTTCTCAACCTAGCAAGTATCATACATATGCTGACATTTGCAGTGATGCAATGCTGTCAGAAAAGTTCGCTTAATATTTGAGCATGTGTGTGAGAACATATACAAGGATTATTGCACAATCTGAACCTTAAACTCTTGACCTGGAGAACAGTTCGGTAACATAGCTATCTTCATATGCACACAAAACAAAGTTATTCAAATTTGATGCCTTCTACGAAATACGGCGTTTGCTAAAGTGAAACAAAATATTGGCATTTCAACGATTTTTAAATATAGTTGTTATAATAATGCCATATTTGTATACCGACCGTAATGGACTTTAAACCAACTTTTGTTTCATTAAAATACTAAATACAGAACATATGAATGTGTATTTATGAAGTATTTTACACCATGAATCTTATGTACTAATGTTATGCATTGTGATCAGAAATTTTAGCCTTGCAGCAAAAATATCTTTTCCTTCAAGCTGAAATTTGCAACCATCATTGGTTCTCCTACATTAGAACCCAAGAGATTTCAAAATATTATGCATAGAAGATACAGAATCTATTTTCCCCGTCATTAAATTGGTTAGCCTTTTGGCAGTTGCATATTCACGCTTGTTATATAGTTCATAAATTGTTCTACGTGAAACATACTTTTGAAAATTTTCTAAGTTGGTAGCACGTTTTTTAGCCGCCCGATGTTTCCCTGGAGATCTAAATATGGAAACTTCTAATTTGGTAAACTTTTTGACTTCTTTAACAATGTGCGTCACAGAACGAGCCCTCACGTGACAAGCCTGTAACATTAATTCTCGACTCTGAGCGAATTTTGTACTTTCGAAAATGTCTTTAATTAACATATGTTTGAAAAAGGAATACACATTAACAAGAATATTTTCAGCCTATTTATGCAAAATCTTATGAGTTGTTTCGCAGTTACTACTAGGTGCACAAGTACTAGGCTTGCTAAGCGGTATATTTACTAACTTTGAAAAGCACGTGTGCACTGTTAAAAGATCACCTCTTTGCTGAATGCAGGATACAAAATGCAACTGCAGCAGAGCACGTGTGTGCTTTTCTTCACTGACAGGTAATAATTCTTTTCTTTCTAGTCAGGCACCTTATATTTCCATATCTCCGACAACAGATATCCAACAAACATGGGCTTTGGACAGTAATCCTCAGAAAAAATAGCTCTGTAACGTGGGTAAAACAAAGTAATTCTTTAATTGGTACCTATAGAGCGAGCAAAGAAATTAGCCGCCTGCTTCGGCAGTGAGAGCCAGTATGCGTGCTTAACTGTACAACGTTGCACGCACCGCAATGGCTAGTAGCCATAGAACAGCCACGCCAAGCCCCGCCTTATGTTCATTCCTATTTTGTAGCTACCTTAATCCTAATTTCGGTGTCGTAGCGTCGAAGTTCTTTTAAGTATAATTTTATGCAGCATTAAATATTATATTATTTTGTGATTAGGCAGTACAGGAATCACTGGTGTGTGAACCTCAAAAGTTATTGGGAAGCACCGGCCAAGAAAACAAAAGCATTGCTCCCTGCTCGTTATCAGCGACTCTAGCCTCGCTTTGAGATAATGGGGCAAAGGGTAGTCATTTTTAGAAAAGCTGAAAATTACTCCGAAAAGTACAAGATTGCTCACTTTGCTATGATCTTAACTGCACATTGCCTTCAAAACTTACTGTAAAATAAACAACTTACTTTAAGTTACAAATTCCTTGTGGAAACGTAGAGTCAGATTGAAAAATTCAATGCCATAGCCGGGATTTGAACCACGGATCTTCTGGTTTCCGTCCAGCCGCACTACCATTGTGCTACTATGGCCAACGTGCCGATATGACATTAAATTCTCCAACTGACTCGTATTTTCCCGGTAAACCACTTAGGAGTTCTCATAAACACATGAGACAACTACCTTAATGGCGACTTACTACATGTAAGTACTTTAAGGCCCGGGCTTTATAGTTAACCACTATTAGGTTAATTAATGGAAGTTAATTATTCTTTCACACTGGCCGTGTGTAGGCTAAATTGTGGAAACGTAGAGTCAGATTGAAAAATTCAATGCCATAGCCGGGATTTGAACCACGGATCTTCTGGTTTCCGTCCAGCCGCACTACCATTGTGCTACTATGGCCAACGTGCCGATATGACATTAAATTCTCCAACTGACTCGTATTTTCCCGGTAAACCACTTAGGAGTTCTCATAAACACATGAGACAACTACCTTAATGGCGACTTACTACATGTAAGTACTTTAAGGCCCGGGCTTTATAGTTAACCACTATTAGGTTAATTAATGGAAGTTAATTATTCTTTCACACTGGCCGTGTGTAGGCTAAATTGTGGAAACGTAGAGTCAGATTGAAAAATTCAATGCCATAGCCGGGATTTGAACCACGGATCTTCTGGTTTCCGTCCAGCCGCACTACCATTGTGCTACTATGGCCAACGTGCCGATATGACATTAAATTCTCCAACTGACTCGTATTTTCCCGGTAAACCACTTAGGAGTTCTCATAAACACATGAGACAACTACCTTAATGGCGACTTACTACATGTAAGTACTTTAAGGCCCGGGCTTTATAGTTAACCACTATTAGGTTAATTAATGGAAGTTAATTATTCTTTCACACTGGCCGTGTGTAGGCTAAATTGTGGAAACGTAGAGTCAGATTGAAAAATTCAATGCCATAGCCGGGATTTGAACCACGGATCTTCTGGTTTCCGTCCAGCCGCACTACCATTGTGCTACTATGGCCAACGTGCCGATATGACATTAAATTCTCCAACTGACTCGTATTTTCCCGGTAAACCACTTAGGAGTTCTCATAAACACATGAGACAACTACCTTAATGGCGACTTACTACATGTAAGTACTTTAAGGCCCGGGCTTTATAGTTAACCACTATTAGGTTAATTAATGGAAGTTAATTATTCTTTCACACTGGCCGTGTGTAGGCTAAATTGTGGAAACGTAGAGTCAGATTGAAAAATTCAATGCCATAGCCGGATCTTCTGGTTTCCGTCCAGCCGCACTACCATTGTGCTCAGTTGGAGAATTTAATGTCATATCGGCACGTTGGCCATAGTAGCACAATGGTAGTGCGGCTGGACGGAAACCAGAAGATCCGTGGTTCAAATCCCGGCTATGGCATTGAATTTTTCAATCTGACTCTACGTTTCCACAATTTAGCCTACACACGGCCAGTGTGAAAGAATAATTAACTTCCATTAATTAACCTAATAGTGGTTAACTATAAAGCCCGGGCCTTAAAGTACTTACATGTAGTAAGTCGCCATTAAGGTAGTTGTCTCATGTGTTTATGAGAACTCCTAAGTGGTTTACCGGGAAAATACGAGTCAGTTGGAGAATTTAATGTCATATCGGCACGTTGGCCATAGTAGCACAATGGTAGTGCGGCTGGACGGAAACCAGAAGATCCGTGGTTCAAATCCCGGCTATGGCATTGAATTTTTCAATCTGACTCTACGTTTCCACAATTTAGCCTACACACGGCCAGTGTGAAAGAATAATTAACTTCCATTAATTAACCTAATAGTGGTTAACTATAAAGCCCGGGCCTTAAAGTACTTACATGTAGTAAGTCGCCATTAAGGTAGTTGTCTCATGTGTTTATGAGAACTCCTAAGTGGTTTACCGGGAAAATACGAGTCAGTTGGAGAATTTAATGTCATATCGGCACGTTGGCCATAGTAGCACAATGGTAGTGCGGCTGGACGGAAACCAGAAGATCCGTGGTTCAAATCCCGGCTATGGCATTGAATTTTTCAATCTGACTCTACGTTTCCACAATTTAGCCTACACACGGCCAGTGTGAAAGAATAATTAACTTCCATTAATTAACCTAATAGTGGTTAACTATAAAGCCCGGGCCTTAAAGTACTTACATGTAGTAAGTCGCCATTAAGGTAGTTGTCTCATGTGTTTATGAGAACTCCTAAGTGGTTTACCGGGAAAATACGAGTCAGTTGGAGAATTTAATGTCATATCGGCACGTTGGCCATAGTAGCACAATGGTAGTGCGGCTGGACGGAAACCAGAAGATCCGTGGTTCAAATCCCGGCTATGGCATTGAATTTTTCAATCTGACTCTACGTTTCCACAATTTAGCCTACACACGGCCAGTGTGAAAGAATAATTAACTTCCATTAATTAACCTAATAGTGGTTAACTATAAAGCCCGGGCCTTAAAGTACTTACATGTAGTAAGTCGCCATTAAGGTAGTTGTCTCATGTGTTTATGAGAACTCCTAAGTGGTTTACCGGGAAAATACGAGTCAGTTGGAGAATTTAATGTCATATCGGCACGTTGGCCATAGTAGCACAATGGTAGTGCGGCTGGACGGAAACCAGAAGATCCGTGGTTCAAATCCCGGCTATGGCATTGAATTTTTCAATCTGACTCTACGTTTCCACAATTTAGCCTACACACGGCCAGTGTGAAAGAATAATTAACTTCCATTAATTAACCTAATAGTGGTTAACTATAAAGCCCGGGCCTTAAAGTACTTACATGTAGTAAGTCGCCATTAAGGTAGTTGTCTCATGTGTTTATGAGAACTCCTAAGTGGTTTACCGGGAAAATACGAGTCAGTTGGAGAATTTAATGTCATATCGGCACGTTGGCCATAGTAGCACAATGGTAGTGCGGCTGGACGGAAACCAGAAGATCCGTGGTTCAAATCCCGGCTATGGCATTGAATTTTTCAATCTGACTCTACGTTTCCACAATTTAGCCTACACACGGCCAGTGTGAAAGAATAATTAACTTCCATTAATTAACCTAATAGTGGTTAACTATAAAGCCCGGGCCTTAAAGTACTTACATGTAGTAAGTCGCCATTAAGGTAGTTGTCTCATGTGTTTATGAGAACTCCTAAGTGGTTTACCGGGAAAATACGAGTCAGTTGGAGAATTTAATGTCATATCGGCACGTTGGCCATAGTAGCACAATGGTAGTGCGGCTGGACGGAAACCAGAAGATCCGTGGTTCAAATCCCGGCTATGGCATTGAATTTTTCAATCTGACTCTACGTTTCCACAATTTAGCCTACACACGGCCAGTGTGAAAGAATAATTAACTTCCATTACAAATTCCTTATTTAATATTATTAAACAGAGTGAAATAAAATGATTGTGTAATTGCACAAGGCATTTACTTTTGGTTAACCTTATCTACAATTCTTTGATATTGTTCTCTGTTCGTTTTATTATTTAATGCTTCCATCTTGATTCTCATTAACATTAACTTTCCTCTGAAAGATTTTAGTTGCATATGTCCACCAGCTTATTTCTCGTCATCGACTGTTATAGCCCGCCTTGATAGCGTAGATGGTAGCATGTATGCCTCACGTTCAGAAGGTCCCGAGTTCGAATTTCGGTCAGGGTGGGTTACCTGGATACGGTTTTTTCCGAGGTTTTCCCTTATTCCGAAAGACGAATATCGGGTAACTCTAAGCTCTATGGACCCTGGACTCATTTGAGCATCATTTAACACATTCCATTCATCGGCCGATATGACCTAACGTTGGAGCACGTAAATTACAAAAAAAAAAAAAAAAAAAAAAATCGACTGTTATAACGGAATGCTGGAACCCGTTAGTCACCCATAAACAAATAACTGGAGAATAGTTTTTATTGCAGTTTCATAAGTTAAAGAAATTCTTAATATTAGCAAACTACCGTGAAATATGTCAGTATGTTTACAAACGGCTACAGCACGCGACCCTGTGTGTCACCTATTTGCGAACTTCGGTAATATGAGGCACGCGGCGTTATTCTTGTTACTGCCTAATCCACACTCATTCGGGTGCGTTTTATGCGGCACTTTTGGCGTAAAAAGCTATTTATATATGTCACATAGAAGCTACTTATATTCGTTCGTTGTCGTTCCGAAACACCCTGTATACTATTGTTTGTATATACAGGTTATCTCAGAATTTCACCAAGCAACTTTAAGGAGTTATAGAGAGTTGTTGGGAGAACAATTCCAGATATGACACTTATGATCTCAGAGCGCATATTTTGTGCAATAATATATTTGTGCATTTCATAAAATCAAAATTTAAAAATGCGAATGTTCTGTTTTCGTACACCTTCCTGAAGAAGGGACTTTTTTAGACTCCTGTAAATAAACAAATGAGGCTCAAGCACGAATGTGACTCATTCGCATTGCATACCTATTTCTTTTCCAGAGCCAACTGCACATTCTTTCCATTCGTAAGCGCAATACAGTATTAGTGCCAGGTCATGGTAAAGCAACTTTTTTTAGCCACCTCAAGTGAAGGATTTTGACAACATATCATTTCTAGGTTTAAAATATTACCTTATCTTATGTACATTACTGCTCAAAATTCATTTGATACGTTCGATTTGCTTGAATACATTTAACAACAGCTATAATAAAAGATAGAGAATCCAGTGCTCCACATCGTACACAACTAGCAATTTGAAGATAGGAAATAAATTGAGTGAGATTTAGACAGAGAGAGAGAGAGAGAAAGGCCGCGCCGTGACTAAGCAGTTAGACCGATTAACATTAACCAAGGTGGCCGTAGTTCGATCCCATGTGAGATATGTTGTCGACAACACGGCGCAGGGGCGAGTTTTCTTCGATTGGCCACAGCTAACTGAACAAGCATAGCTTCTACGCAAACATTAGCCACCCCAAATGCTCTGACTGCAAAATCCGCCTTGCAACCAAACACGCCGTTACGGAATGCATCTGCTTCAAAGCAAGAAGCCTACACCACATCCCTGCAGATTTGGCTAAAGCAGTCAACTACCCTGTCCTTTAAAGACATAAGATTTTAGCCTTCTTGAACTATCGTACTTTAAATCAGCATCGTGTTTGACAAACTTAAATTGCCTACTGGAAAGGAAAAGTAATGCATCCAGTTTCCATTATATCATTTAATAGCCATACAAAGTATACAACCTAACTGCAACCTCAAATATCTCCGAAATTAAACAAAATATGGAAATTCCAATTGGCCAGGAATTTCAAGGGCTTACACAATGAGAAGTTATGCACAATCCACAAAGGTAAACAAATAACACTTCCAACACCAAGTTACGTTATTTTAATGTAACTTTTATGTTTATTCTAGCACAATGACAAGTAGATCTACGATTTGTGTTAACACACTTGGTTCCGTTTTTCCAAACACCTTTACTAGTGGCCTATAGCCATCACAAACTTCATTGTTGTGCATTAAGTACATCCGGCATGGCAAATGAACCCAGAAATCAGTAGTAGCGTTTAGTTCGATGAGACCGTGTCACTTCAATAGATGTTAGAAGTTGAGTTGAGTTCAGAGGACCTACTCCCATTAGTCCTGGACACGTAGGACCAAGGACCTGGGCCTCTTTCCACCAGGGAGTATCCGTGCTGTCCCAAAGGGCGCCCGGCGTCCTCCGTGGGGCTTTCCATAGGGCAGGACCTGGGTTACTAACAAGCCCCCCATCTGGTCCAAGTACACAAGACGGGATGGAAGTGCATACGCCATTTACGTGCGCCAACACCAAAATGGGAAGGCTACCGATATGACCTCGGTGGGGCCGCCTGGTGATCTAGCACGCCTTCTACTAGCTCTGCAGGGTAGTACCCGGGAATATTAATGGCTTACCTCAACTCCGTCCGGAGACGTACCCGAACACCCACGGGTATCGGGAACCACTGCCCCCTCGAGACCAACCCAATCCGAACAACTCCCAAAGAGAGGGGCTAGAATATTCAGCCCCAGGTTCCTCTAGTAACGTCAGAGGTAGTACGAGTGCTAACGGCAGCAGCGCCCGCACCACGGCAGCCGAAGGAGACGGATCCCCTCCCCTATGGGAAGATGTTGGAAGTGGCCTTTGCATCAATTCACTTTTGGAATCTGGTAACAAGGGAGTCTTACACGAATGTTTGTGTTTTTACAGATACTGCTGCACACGCCGCAGTAAAACGATGCTGCATATCCTCTACTGTCGTTGGCAGTCCTTGATTCAATATCTTTCTCTGTACCTCAGAGAAAGAAGTTTAATGGCATAAAGTCTGGGATCCAAGCTGTCCATCGCATAGGAACTCCCCGTCCTATCCATCTATTTGAAAAATTTCGCAACCACAACGTCTCTGGAAACTTGTGTATCATATGCGTACATCCATCATGCTGGAACCACATTGATAGGCGACTTTCAAATCCCACATCCTCCATGAGGAGTGGTAGATTGTGTTGCAGAAATGATGTATATGGCTGTCCGTTAATGTTAACTGATAAGGATCTAAAATACGGTTACCAATTATACTGCACCAAACACTGACACTCCACTGTCATTGATGACCAACTTAGCGAATTCAGTGGGGATTTTGCACGGACCAGTAGTGCGTGTTCCGCAGATTCACATGACCAGGGTTTGTAAATGAAGCTTCGTCCGTAAACAACGTGTTACTTAGAAATGCTGCATTACCGGATGAAACCGATACCTTTGCAAAATTCTGACCATACTATTGCGGCATATTCCAGAAACTGGTGCAATAAATCGGACACTCACCTCAGGATTGTGCGCTACAGCAGCCAGAAGAGCAATTTCATTTCCAGTGCAAGTGTCCTTGTACGTTTTTGCTTTATGGGAGCCCAGCTTCGTGTTTCCCTGAGTTTCGTGCAAATGTTGGCTATGGTACGAGGCGAAGGACAGCATCGAACTGGGTAGCGTTCAGCGTATTGTAACTTTGTAGGTTCTAGAAATTAAAAATCCAATTGCACAGACTCAAAATGTTCTTTACTTCCACCGAATTACAATCGTAACACTTGCCGATTACACAGAGTTACGTAATGCACACAATTACGATTCACCAGTTCGTCTGTCACAGGTCCACTGCACGCAGTTACGTACACTCCTCCGATGCACGTACACAGTCCGTCCCTGCACTGGGCGCTCCTCACGGATGCTCTACAAGAACTCAGCTGAATCGCCAACTACAGGCCTTGTATAGGAAAGATCACCGTTTCTGGAATTTTCGCGGCGCGCACAATTATCCCGAGGTGTCGAGACGTCTGGTGTGAGGGGAAAGAGACGGTACAGGGCTCGTGCCGTTTACCTAATCATCCTTTCAGTTAGTGACACGAGACAAATGGGTAGGCGAGTTCTGAATGCCTCCCCTCTGGCCTTAATGCCGGCCGGTTCTATAGGAAGTTCCGATGTTCGGGTGACAGTATTCTGCCGGAGGTTTGACTATATGGAAAGCCATATCCAAAAGGTACCGAATTACGTTACATTATGACAGGAGACACTAGTACAGTGAAGCTAGAGCGTGTCGAGCTGGTATCCGTTTGTTTACAGCAGGCTACAGGCCAGCGCAAGCAGCCCCTGCTTTGAGTTCAGAAGTACACGCTTTGCATTACGTCAGAAACGATGACGCCATTGCCATCTGCTAACAACCACGTATTTCAGAACGTATGAGGATTAGAAACGTTAAACCACTAACTGTAGGTCTAGTTTTCATTTTGCTGTAATAATCATACATTTTCCGTTTAAAAACGCAACTTGGTGTCGGAAATGTTATTTGTTTACCTTTATGGATTGTGCGTACTTTTTCAGTGTGTGAGCCACTGACATAAGTACATTCCTGGCCAATTGGAATTTTCATATTTTTGTTTAATTTGTGACATATTTGAGGTTGCAGAGTTAGGTGGGACATCCTGTATAAAATGGCTTCCAAATGAATACGAGCTCGTGTAACATTTCTGGAGAGGTCAAGATATATATTTTATTTGCGTCAAAATCTGATATATTATCTTCCTCAAAATTAGAAGACGCATTTTTCAGAAAGTAAAACACAAGGGAATTAAGAGATGAAAAATTATCTAAAAGTATTGGTGCCATGTCTTTCTGAAATGCTGTACTTAATATTAATCCAAGTTTCTAGATTTTCCTGAGGTCGTGCGCACGAAGCGCCCGAAAACATGTCATGTCTTTTGAAAATGCTTTCTATTCCTTTTCAAACAAATGGGCTTAAAGTTATTTTCAGTAACATATATTGAATACATTGAACTGGAAGAAATGCAGTATTTATTACCTACTACGTAAAAGGTTTTAAAAATACTTTTATGTTGATAATTATCGTTATTACTCTATGCACCGTGAATGAATAACATATCGGTTCCACAGTTTGAGCTGCCCGCCCTTGTAGTGTAGCAGGAGCGCGTCTGCCTTGCATTTAGGTCGTCCTAAATTCGCATCTCACAAACCTCATTCGGAGTGAATTATCTGGATAAAACCTTTTTATTGGATATCCCCCCTTTGTCCTGAAGAATGAATGTCGGGTAACTAAGATATATGGATCCTGGGCTCATTCGTCGTCTATATGAACTACGTTGGAGGACTACTTTCAAAACAAGTTTTTCTTTTAAATTCTATTTTGCTCCTCCAAACGTGTAAATTGTGTTAATGCCGAACTTACACAATCTCTTAACTGAAAGTTCTATCTAGTGTATACTTCCTTTCTAACTTCCCTCCCTCCATCCCTTTTGTCGTTCCCTCCTTGTCTCATTCACTCCATTCTTCCACGAACAGCTTAATAGTCCATTGCTTGGAGCACTAGTACTAATATAACATAATTCAGTTGAATAAATGTAATTATATTTGTACATTTTAGCTTATATTTTCAAAAGTTCCTACATCTAACTTTTGTACCAGTATTCCATAGACCAATATGGAAAATGTTTATCATTTTTGCTATAAAAATGTAAAAACGTCAAACATTTGTCACAAAACGTTCTCTTTTTACACCAAGTTTTATGCATCATATTTAATTTCTAAATTAATCTGTCCTGAAATCATATAAAAATATCTAAATTAGCTTCTTTATTCAATGTTTACCAACAGTGCAGGACATTGCGAAACATTGGCTGGAACTTGCATCTCGTAATACAACCCAAGTTATTCGAGAAAAAGACACCTGGCCGGGCCGTGGCTCAGTGGTTAGACCGCTTGGCTCTCACCAAGGCGGCCCAGGTTTAATCCCAGGCGACCGCAAAACGAAATTTCTGGTAGACAACACGGCGCTGTGGCGGGTTTTCTACGGGACCTTTGGTTTCCACCGCCATCTCATTCCACCGGTGCTCCATCTTCATCTCATGTATCATCAGTGTCACCGCCTGCGGTGCCGTAAATAGTAAAAGAAGGCGTTAAACACTACACATTTCATTATACAAAAAGACACCTGAAGATTAAGAGAGTCAAGCAAAAATTAGTTTCATTTCTGCAATATCCCAGGCATCGTAATGTTGAATAAACATTTGGAACTATGTAAACATTACAATAAACTTAAAACCTCTAAATAATAATGGCTCCTTTTGGACTTCTGTTAACTATAGCTTCGCCTTGATACAGATGTCAATATGTGAAGTGCCAGAGCGATATTAGGTTAATTAATTTATGATTCATTTTGATATATTTAAAATGAGAGTTTTGTTTTGAATTGGTATGAGTTATAGGTGGCCATGAGTAGGACACAAACAGGCGAAGATGAATGTTAATAACCAATCTAAACTAATCTAAATTATAAATATGATAAATACAAAGAAAAAATGATAAAATGAAATTGTTTTCAGGAATTTAATTTGAAAAATTAGAATATATATCTCAAAATTAATGTATTGGACACAGGGAAAAGTGATGTAGACTTGAGTATTTAGTTGCTATGGTGATAAGGAACAATCAATAAATGACATGGAGAAGTTAGCTTCTTTTGCGTGGTGTTAGCAAAGAACATAGAAGCGTGTGTGACGCTCGTGTAGGATGATGATGATGATGATGATGATGATGATGATGATGATGATGATGATGATGATGATGATGATGATGATGATGATGATGATGATGATGATGATGATGATGATGATGATGATGATGATGATGATGATGATGATGATGATGATGATGATGATGATGATGATGATGATGATGATGATGATGATGATGATGATGATGATGATGATGATGATGATGATGATGATGATGATGATGATGATGATGATGATGAGTATAAGGGCGCTCAACTGCAGAGGTCATCAGCGCCCTTTTTAAAAGAAACTGGTCATGGCAAAAGCCAGATATAAATTCCTATAAAACACTATAGATTTGTCAATAGAATGACAAAAAACACATACGCGTTAAAAAAATAAAAACAATAGAAATGTCATATATAAAGCTATAAATTCTATTTGCTAAACCTTAAAATCTAATCTCGGAAAGAATCTAAAAACCTTCTCCACTACTGCTCGTGTAGAATGCTGAATGTATTCAGCAAAAAGCAGGTAGCAAACCTGAGAATTAGAAAGGTTCTAATTATTTATGAACGTGAGTAGAAGCTTGTATATACTGAAAGTTACATGTCTGAAAACTAATGTCTTTTGCATCGTGATTCAAAGTGAACGGACGTGTATGTAGAAGTGGTGCATATCTGCAAATGTCTGGTTGATAACCAGAGAAGTTGAAGGAAAGCTTATGTGTGAAAAGCGAAGAAATCGCGTGTTTCTATATACAACATAAATCTAAGATAATGATTTATTAATATTGTAATAAGTATAATTGTATGAGAATATGTTTGATCATCGCATAAGATGAACGTTCGTGAATTTCAACGAGTAATAAGAAATACTTCTTCGCATCGTGTACGAGTATAAGAAAATGCCGCCACAACGTGGAACATCATCCCTAATGGAATGAAACTGATACAACCTTCTTAAACGTTATGCAGATAAGGGTTACAGTTAGATCTGGTAAACCATTCACAAAAATATCTGAATTCGATCCATCAGTCACGCTGAAATGTTATTTTAAAATTGTAGTAAACCAAGGCTGGAAATTTTGGCTTTAGCGGGCGTCTTATATAAAACAGCAGAAGCAGGAGTAATAGTAGCAAAGTAAAGTATACGGTAAATGCATAAATCTCCCTGGTTCAAGTCCAGACGAACAGCAGGGTATCAAATCCTTCTTGAATGAGCTACCTGGTCTAGATTTTCAGTAGGGGTTTTCGTACTAAAACAATAACCCATCCCCAGTTACCCGCAGCCCCTTAGGGCATATACATACATACATGCATACTTGATCCTTGGCTTTATGGCCATATTTATATAGCTCCGCTTCGCTGGCCCACATGCTACTATAGGCTGTGGCAAAATTCGCTGAAGCATTCCACGTAATAACTTGTATTTATTAAACAAAGTTCTATATGTGTATCAAGGAGATAGTGATTAATATTTACTTTTACAGTAATTTTACATCTCTTTGAAATTTTAAATAATTTAAAATATTTTATAACCTACTTGTCTATTTCAAAACTGTCTAAAAAGCATCTTACCTACGGGCACACCTATCTAACAAAAATTTAGATTCATAATCGGAAAATGTGCCACTGTATTAACAAAAAATATGTGGTTTTGACCTTTTCTAACGCATATTTTATATCTATAGGTTCAGTATTTAAATGATTGTATGTTTCATGCTACTATAGGGTGTGGAAAAATACATGAACCATTTATGTAAGCATCCGGCGAACTTTGTGGTTGTTAAATAAAGATAGTGATTTAACATTTAGTATAATTTTCTTTGAAACGTTAAAGGATTCCAAATATTTTATATACTACCTATCTGCGTTCAAAAATTAAAAACTAAGTTTCATATGCTTATGACAACATTACAGATACACAAGTTTTAAACGTAGATAGATATTCCTAATCGGAGCAATGTGCTAGTGTAAGCATTAACCAAAAGTAGCTAAACGGCCCTTTCTAATGTATATTATGTCATTTACAAATTAGAAAACCCGAAACATCTTTAAATACATATCGGGCCCAAATGACCTTGTTGTCGACGGGCCCTAAAACACCACACACACTTTAAATACATATTGTCGCCAGGTATTGTTGAGTTGCTGCCGGGCTGTGCGCGGGCAGTAAACAAAGAGAGAGCGGCCAACGCGTTGGTGCAGTGCTAAGCACTTGCCGAGAGGGAAAAAGAGAGGGAGAAAGGGAAAGAGAACTTTCCCGTTGCACCACAGAAGTCCGTCAAGCTTCGAAAGCTTTCGAGAAACGATGGTTCGGATATAAAACATCACAGCTAGACGGACAGCTCAGAGTGTAGATTCCCGTTCCACATCCTTCACACCTACTCCGGAGTCCCGTACATCCTGGACGTGGTGCGGGAGAGATCCCGCACCATCTTCGATAAGCTAGACTCCCATTCCAAAATCCTGGTGAACACCCTTGGCCGTTACGACCACAGGGCTCCTCGCCGCCGACCGAGCTACCGGTTGCCCAAAGATGCTTTGGGTAACCAGAATTGAACAGAGCCACATTCCCCTGACTTCAAACCCCCAAGCCCAGAAATGGGCTTGGTAAGTCCAATACCTAAACATTTGTTCCTTTCCCTCTAGCCTGTTAAGCGGACTGTGCTCAGATGCCTCCCAGGCAGGCGGATGGGCGTAGCCAGCACTGGGCGCACAACCCCTCACGGGGCAACAGCGCGCATAAGGCTAGACATACCACTGCCGAAAACAACCGCCTGAGACAAAGACGACTCTATTATACTGTCCAGATAAAGACGCAATAATCGGCTAGGTGCTCGGCAGCAAACACTCCGTCCAGGTAAACCTGAACTACTCGACTCTTCTGCTGGTCTGCTGGATAGCTCAGAGTCGGCAGGGAGCTGTCAGGAGTTGCAGTTGCGAGCCAGCGAGCTGTTTCTGTACGTGGACATTTGAACTGTACGGAGTCGAGTCAAGAACTAATAACCGTGTAGTAAGTGTAGTAATTTGAAGGTTTTGTTTGTTTACGTGTGGTGAAGCCATGAGAGACTGTGTTGGTGTATGTTACACCATTCTGCTGCATTTGAATTTCTGCAACTTTGACTGTTAATTTTACGAACCCAAAAAGTCACTATGAATATAAAGGAAGACATATCAAACCACTTGATACTGTGACTTTTAAATTCCGTCGTAGGTGCGAATATTTTAATTTATATACTCATGGTTATTCCAATATGTTTTAAAGGTTATATACACTGGATCTCCTATATCGGTATTAGTTAAATAAAACACTTTTACAGCTCTATAACAATTAAGCAGCACAAATAAAAGAGACTTACACATGGAACGTTTGGTTGGGATACATTACTACTTTGCTGAAGCAGTTGTGCTTTTTATCACAATTTCGTACTCATGGAGAGACACCCCTCCCTCCAGAAAATCAAAAGATATTACGACACAACCGCCAAAGTAAAAGTAAAGTGAAGAAAGGGCTTGAGGATCGCTGGCCATGACGAAATGCTAACCACAATGGAGGAGGGAAAAGGAGAATTCTAAAGGAGAAGAGGTCGCTAGAGATCGCTTCACCTGAATGTATCTTCAACTTGGAAAAAAATGAAATGCTTCGGTATCCCTAGAAAACTTTTCCTTAGTAGAATGTTATTTTCACACTTTGGTGTGTGATCTCTATAGTTCTTGGCGATTAGTGAGCTAGTAATAACCAATTGACTTAACCTTAACTTACATATCACTATAGTTCACACACAGATGGATATCTTTTAACAGACAAAATCTAGGTTTTGGACTGGGTACCGTTAACACAAGAAAGTAAGAGGTGCTCCTCTTCCTTTTTAGGACTGGGAGCAGAGAGGAACTTCTGTTTTTTTACACACACGTGTACTCTATGTGAATGGGTGACAGATGACAGCACTGTACAGTACATAGAACTAATGGCAGCCACGAGAGTTAGGACTGTTATTACACAGCGTGTAATCATTCGTTTTCTCCATTTTCGTGGTGTGACACATATTGAAATTCTTCGCCAGCTGAGTGAGGCATGTGGTGATGGTACCATGGATGTGTCTAATATGCATTCCTGGGTGCAACAGTTCAATGAAATAACATCGTGTGACAACAAATCAAGACAGTCACGGCCTCGCACCAGCCGGTCTGACGACATGATCCAGCGAGTGGAGAACGTTGTTTTGGAGGATCGCCGATTGAGGTTTGCAGACATCGCCTGCAAAATTGGCATTTCTGTAGGATCTGTACACACAATCCTGCATGAATATCTGGTGGATGCCACGAATGCTAACAGATCACAAGGCTCTGCTTGTGGCAAATTGTCAGCCGATTTTGATGCCTGATGATGGCATGAATGAAACATCAATTACACGCTGTTCTTGCAAGCAAAACGTCGCCATTTTAAGTATAAAAATAAGTCCTAAATCTCGTCGCTGCTACTACAGTTCTATACACTGTACAGTGCTGCCATCTGTCAGGCATTAACAAAGAGTCCACGTGTATTTAAAAAAGAGCATGAACTTCTATCTGGTCCCAGTCCTGAAAAAATAGGTGTTATAACTTGAATGCATCTTGTAATACCGGACTAAGCCAAGTGGTGGACTATGTATACTTATTCAAACACATGTGATTTGAAGAAAATGGGTTTGATGACTATTTCAACTATATCATACAGTTGATGAAATATGTAGCAGTGGAAAGAACAAAATCATAATGCCACTTTGTAGATCTACAAGGCAGCTATAAACAAACATATGTTTATAAACATAAGGGAACAAGAAATATTGGGCAACCTAAGCCTTGTTTCACATAAGCTTGCCCCGTATCTCTTAATGGTCACGTGACCTTATCACCTCTCATTAGCTGCTATTGCAGTATAGATTGCTGTGCGGTAAAAATTAGTTCGTTATTTAACGTGGTGATTTATCTTGATATGTTGGAAGAAAATTGTGAAATTTATATTTTCGGAAATGTTTTAATTAAATATATTATGCAACAGAGTTAATTTATCTGAAATGCATGTTAATTCTTAAACGAAGTAAACAGGAGGTTCCTTTGCTCTCAAGCACATGGCACGATAGCACGTGCTTTAGCGGTAGTGATGACACGTGTCGGCACGTGTTGCGAAATCGATTCTGCCAAAGAGAAACTGGACGACCTTGTGCAGTCGTTGATAACTAACAGTAGGGCTATCCTAATATACGTTTCTTATTTTGATGAATCTCTTTAGTATCATTATACCTGTATTTAGGAACGAAGTGCTCCGCGAGGCTCCCGTCAGTGAGGTCCCGGATTTGAAACCTAACGGCCGCCAATCCTATCCATGGGATTTCCTTGTTTGTATTTTTTTCCTTTGGTCTGCAGGGCGAATGTTGGAATGGTACCTTCTACCACCCCTCTGCTCTCTTCGTTTTCCACTCATTTCGTATTTCCTGTCAAATTGGAGGACGACTCAGGACTTCTGTGTTGTTTGACGGCGTACAATTTGGAACTTCTCGGCTCCGACAGATGTCCATTTGAATCTTTACTACCAAGCTGAGTTTTCACAGGTTCCCTCTGAAAGAGACACCTAAGCCACCTTCCAGTGAATGGCCGGGTTGCAGCCAAGCCTCTCCCAAGGTGTCCAACTGTTAAGGAACTATGCGCGTCATTATCCAGTCTTGTAGCCCGTATATCTTCTGGACTTTCATTTCATCCACTCCTTCCGGAGTTGTTCATCTAAACGATCTCATTGCAAGTGAAGATCTGGCAATAGTCTGTCTGTAACGCTTTCAAATATTCATTAATACATTAGAGATAGGCAAAATCATACCTTATAATAACGTATAACCCGCTAAAGCATACATGTTAATATCAAAAATATGTATAGTTCATTTCAAAATTATGATTTGACATTTGTCTGAATTTTAAAATACCTACAAAATTCTACTATCGGAGAGTCAAAGTTGCTCTCCTAATCTTGCAAACAGCATGCATTTCAAAACTATAACGTCACTATTTACTGTATTGTTCTTTTAATCCTGCTCTAACCTATCATATCGTTGCTATACCTACTTAAAGTCTATCTTGGTTTTTAAGAACTAAATAAAATAGTTTTCTCAAAAATAGTTTGTGGAAGAGCGAGATTTCATTCCTATTATACCCAAGGTTGTTTAAAACATAAAACTAAACGCATTTTAAAAGTACATAGGGTGTATCAGATACATTATAGAACTGATGTTAACAAATACGTTACATCTTCATTAGTGTCAGGAGGAAAATGAATGCCCTTGTACCTCTGGAGGTATTACCACGTACAACGACATTATTTCATTAAATACATGAAGAGACGCTGTTACTATGGAGCTTTTTTATTTGCCAGGCCTCTAAATATATCCTTGCTTAGAAAGGGAGAAGAAATGGGACGAAAAAGTGGGACAAAGGATTCTGAGGGGCGGGAATAATGAATGCTTTAATGTACGATAATGATTTGATTTTCCAAAATACATGCCGCATGACAAAGATAGAAAGTAGCCTATATCACCAACGAACTTCCCAGATATTATAGTACATGTTCAGGCTTTCATTGCCGGCGTTAATCCCGTAGAACTTTTTTCCGGCTTTGAAGGTCCTGGTCCAGACGATGAAGAAACATCTGACGTTTCGCCCGTAGCTCCATCGGGCATTTTCAGAGATTCACTCCCGGCTGGTTACAACTAGACTGTAAAAAATTCAGCAGCTTTTTCATCGTCTGGAACACGGCCTTCAAACCCGGAAACAACGTTCTGTTGGATTATAGATGATTGAACTGAAGGTATACTTTTTTGAAAAACAAAGTATTGCTGCTACAGGAAGAGATTTCCAAACCCTACATTACTTCTAAAATGTTTTCAATTTAAGTTTGAATCAAATGAACGTTACTGTGAATTTAAAGGCTTTGTGGTTGAGTAGCTAATAATATTCATTTTTACATTTATAACTCCGTATCCAACTCAGAAAGACATGTCTTAAAACAGCCTTTATTTTGTAAAAATGTTTTCAAAACATTTTGAAGCATTTAATATTTCTTTTAAATGCCTATAGAATGAACTCGAAGATAATTCTGTAAAACTCCCTAAGGTCATATTCGTTAGACAAGGGATAAAGCTGACATTAGCAGTCAACGATAAATCGGTTGCACTTCCAAAGAAAGGGTGTTGTGTGCAAAAACTAGACCACAAACAGTAATGTATTAAAAACAAACAGAAAAGTGAAGTCTATAAATAAGGAAATAAGGCACTAAAGAAATAATTGGTTGTCACATGTGGAAATGATGGGAAAATTCAGGTTTCCGAAAGTAGCACTAAATTATGAACCAGCAGGAAGAAGAGATATGGGCAGATTGCAGAAGAGATGGAGACACGTGAAAAACGTTACATAGCGTGTAATCCATGGATTGAAGATGATGATGATGATGATGATGATGATGATGTGTACATGATACAACCGTCTCAATTTAGCTACAAATTATTGCAATGGTGAACATTCCACAATTTCTACAGCGGATGATATGCTATTGAAATGTGCGACTTAGTCAAATACTCTGAAAATAATTTTCAGTTAAATCCATATGCATATCCTTACTATGGCAACTAAATACCAGGCACATACGATTAATGGCCGAGTATTTAAGTGATTGAAGAATTATGACAAAAACCACCCCAATGGCTAATGCACCTCATATTGAATAAGCTTCGAGTTCAAATTTTGGTTGAGGTGAGTAACTCGCCTATTCTTCTCCCCCCCCCCCCCCTCTTGAGGTCATGAAGAGCGAGGTGGTTTGTGCCCTAAAAGAACCATGTCGAGGTCTCTGCACAACAGCTCATACTTTAGGAAATGCGACGGGTGAGGTCTACGGATGTGAGGATCATGAACAGTATGAAGCTTCCTCTCAGGGTTGCTCAGCATGAACTCTCTTCTCTGCTTTAGGGCGTAGGTGTGTCCTTACAGATTTTGGATTCCTGGTAAAAAAAAACACCTCAACTGTTTATCTAAAAGTAGATATCTAAGATATCTCGTGAACTACTGGCACTAGAATCCTGTGGTAACAGCAGCAGTGGTGTCGTTGAAGGTTGAACCTCCTCCTCAGAGGAGGGGGCCTTCGATATTTCGCCACTTTGGGACCTTGTCCCTTACAGGCATGGATATTGAGGATATGTCGGTGGGTAGATGCTGGTGAAATGGGTAATATTGCCCGCCTCAGTATCGTAGATGGTAGTATGTCTACCTCACGTTCAAGAGGTTCCGAGTTCGAATCTCGGTCAGGGTGAGTTACCTGGATAAGGCTTTTTCCGGGGGTTTCCCTTATCCTGAAAGACAAATGTCGGGTAACTTTAAGCTCTATGGACCCCGGACTCATTGAGCATCAGTTCACCCATTCCATTCATCGTCCGATATGACTAAATGTTGGAGGACGTAAATTCAAAAAATGGGTAATAACATTTATTAGTATATAATTCGGTTGTTAGGGATTCGAAGTGTAAGTGAATAGCTCAGAATAGTTCTGTAGGGGCCTGTGCAGGGACTCGCACTAGTCTGGGTCGCTTATGGGTTTCACCGGGGTCAAGGTCATATTCCCCTTGACCTCGGATAAGACTATTGAAGCTGGAAGGGAGTTCGTTATAAAAACTATGTCATAAGGTAAGGATGTAGTCTGTGATTTTTGAGAAGGAAAGTTCTGACTGGATATTATCGTTTGGTATGTACCAATCGGAGGCTGTTGCTACCCGAAGTTAGCGGTATAGAAGGACTTAGCGTTTGTGGAGTTGAGATGTTGCTGCTGCTCCCCAGACTGTGCATGCATAAGTTAGTGCAGGGCGAAGTATTTGCCTGTAAATGAGCAATTTATTATGCAGGTTTATTGCTGATTTCCTATTATACATAGGATAGAGCAGGTCCGTCTTTCTGGACACTTTGTTTGCCACAGTGCTGATGAGTTGTTTCCACGTCAGACTCCAATCCAGGGTTACTCCGAGTTATTTAGCCTCCGTGGAGCCAGGCGGAGATTGGGTACATCTTGCAGAGTGTGGCGGGTGTATGTGACTGCCTGAAATTTGGTTGCATTTACCTGCAGGTGCCAAGTGCTAAACCAGAGAGATAGCATATCAGCGTAACGCTGTGCCTTGCTTACTGCATTAACATGGCGCTTAGATGTGATTGTTAATGTGGTATCATCAGCGAATAGGTAGAGGTTGCAGCCTATTAGGGTAGGGAGGGTGTTTATATAGGTGAGGAATAATAGGGGACCGAGGACACTGCCTTGATGTACCCCGGCATGAATACATAGGGCTGAGAATGGATGTCGTCCCGGGCAACGACGAAGGAACGGTTTTTGAGGTAGGTGTTGATGAGGTGTATGCTGGGATATTGTAGTGGATATGACGATGGAGGAGGCCGTCTTGCCACACTGAGTCAAATACTCGGGATATGTCAAGGAATAGTGCTGTAACGTAGTACCGGTTGTTAAACCCGCGTATAACATCGTCCATGAGGCGAAATAACTGGTGAGACGTCGCAAACCAAACCGCTCTGGTCGTAGTACACTGTGCTGATCCAGAAGTTGTTGAAGGCGGGCCTGCAGAACCTTAACACCATTAACATTATAATTTACCGTACTTCTGATTTTTATGTAATTATGCAGTTTTCCATTTAATAAAGTATATGCTTTTTTTAAATGCACCTTCTAAGTCATTAAAATCTAATTATAGGCTAAAACTACAGCCCCTAACTACCAAACAATGCTGTGAAATCCACACATCAATAGCACTTCTCGCCGCCTCAGTAGCGTGGTGGTATCATGTCTGCCATCATGTTCAAGAGGTCCCGAGTTCGAATCTCGGCGAGTGTGAGTTACTTGGATAAGGTTTTTTTCCGGGCTTTCCCTTATACTGAAATATGAATGTCGGGTAACTAAGGTCTATGAACCCTGGGCTAATTTGAGCATCATTTCACCCATTCCATTCATCGTCCGATATGACTTAACGTTGGAGGACGTAAATTACAGCAATAAAAAATAGCACTTCCAATTTCGGAAATATTGGCGGTGCAAGTTTTAGGTGAATTTACTCTGTATATATAATGTATATCACATCACGTACTGATTACTGAATGAATGTCTGGTTGATCATTATTACCTATCTTTACTATCGATTTATGCTTATTACTGTATAAATGTTCCTGGCTGATGGACAGTTTCAGCTTTTTCTGCATCCTAGAAAGAGAAATTCCATTAATTTAGCTTTAGTCCTTGGGCACTTTGTGCATTATTTCATCTATTTAATTCATCCATCTCTGGTAACGACCAGTACCGTTAAAAGACGTTAAACATGAAACATTAGAAACACTAAAATGCTAACTGTTCTTACAGAAATGTTGTGTGCAGGTCAACGTGGCAAAGATAGGATCAAATTAAAAGAATATTTAATATCATATTGGGAATTTACAAACGGATATGAAAACGACACAGTAAAGGCAATTCAAGAAAAACTCCAGCAAAAATTTACATGGTGTGAAACAAGGGTTCCTCCATATGACTTAATTAATTTTAATGTGGTAATTATATCGATGTTTTAACTAGCACGGCTAAGATTATTCTAAGGTATAAATAAAAATTCATTGCTGTTAATTTCTTTTTTTTCTCATTTTGATCTAACTTTCCAAACACAATCAATTTTTATAAAATACGAAACAAAGAATATGATTAATTGAGGATCACAAAAGGAATTATTACATCTAAGGTAATTTGCTTTCTTGAACAATCTGTATTGAAAGTTATATAAAAGCAAACAAATAGCTACTGTCTCAGCTTCGTTAAAAGTTATGCAAGTTTTTACACCAAAATAAATCTCACACTGTGGCACAAACTTTCCATCCATTCTAAATTTATGAAAAATGAAGCATTGTTCATTTTAATAATTAAGTAAAGGTAACAAAAGGAGCACGTGAGAGTTCTCGGTATGACACATTTAGAGTATAATGAAGAAAGAAGCCAATGCAAAGCCTGAAGGAATTCACATTTTTCATCACTCGGCTGGCATTTGTTCGCCCCTGTGTGCTGCCTATTCAATGTGCAAGTCTACATTTCAACATCGATCCTGTATTTGCACTCAGCTTTAGTTCCATTGTTCGACGTCAGGGAGGGTGGGCATAGCACAGAAACAAAAAAGAAGTAGAGAAAAATAAGTAAGACACAAGAGAGGTGGGTGCTGAGAGGATGAACGACGAATGCGTCAAATTTCTAAAGCGAACAGTCAAGAGAGATTCAGGACGATAAGATGCAGAGAAGCCCATCATCTTTCTGCGACACTAAGTTGCAGTGCACAATTCAAGAAACGAACAAATATAGTAATTGCTAGCAAGATAGCATTTTTAAACTATATTCTCGTTTTCTTTTGTTTTTCCTAATTGTTTGCTTTCGTTTTATTTTTAAAATTTTGTGCTATCTGCTGCAGGCCCTTGCTTTTCTTCAGCTTGCTTTTCATATAAAAACAAAACGCGCTGTTGATACCGGCTCTGCAGTCACACTTTCATATTGATATTTTGCTCCTTCTAGAATATTAGCTTCTTTTGTCTTTTACACGTAGGGTTACACAGGGTGTTTCAAACAACCCACTATAATAATACCTACATCTTTTAGGATACTGACATATTGGGCCTGAGTTGTACACATTGAAATTTAGGAAACACTATGTTAGAAATACTAATTTACTTCCTGTAACACTCGTATAGGCGTAATTGCCAGAGGAACTGTTGCACATTATCCAAAAATATCATACTGTAACTTTGTGGGTTCGTAGAATTAAAAGTCCAATTGCACAAACTCAAAATGTTCTTTATTTCCACCGAATTACAGTTGAAACACTTGCCGATTACACAGAATTACTTAGCGCACACAATTGCAATCCACCAGTCTGTCACAGGTCCACTCCACACTCGCAATTACGTACAACTCCTCTGGTTCACGTACGCAGTCTTCCACTCCGTTCCCTAGCACTGCGCTCTTCACGGCTGCTCGCCTCGGTAGCGTAGATGGTAGCATGTCTGCCATGTCTGCCTCACGTTCAAGAGGTTCCGAGTTCGAATCTCGGTCAGGGTGAGTTACCTAGATAAGGTTTTTACGGGGTTTTCCCTTATCCTTCAAGACGAATGTCGGGTAGCTCTAGGCTCCATGGACCCTGGACTCATTTGAGCATCATTTCAGCCAATTCATTCACCGTCCGATATAACTTAACGTTGGGGCGGACGTAAATTAAAAAAAAAACGGCTGCTCGCCAAGAACTCACTGACTCGTCCACTGCAGCCCTTATATAGGAAGATCGCTGTTTCTGGAAGCTTCGCGGCCCGGAACATCATCCCGATTGTTCCAGATGTCAGGGGGAGGGGAACGAGACGGTACAATGGCTAGTGAGGCTTTTCCAACCACCCCTTAGTGAACGCTACAAGATAAATGGGTAGGCGTAGGCTTAATGCCTCCTGTCCCCCACCCAGCTGCCATTCAGTCGTGCCTTCCGATAATTGGGTGACAAAACTGAGAATTTCTCCAAACTACATAGTTTGACGTAATGGGATAAAATCGCAATTTTAGGCAAATGTACGCGCACATGCAATTGATTGAGGAACTTAGAAGTTTAGACTAAATATCAGATAAATACAAACTTACTATTGAAGTTCAGTCCTTCAAAAGATAGGGCAGGTAGAAAATCTACCCAAAACTGCACTTCACATGGAAAATATCTCTATACTTTGCATTTCGTAAAAGGTGAGGGAATTTCTATTAAAACCCATTAAGGATTCTATTCTGCGCCACGTTGTTGCTCCATTTGAAGAGGGATTTTGATATTCCATGCTGTATGATATTTGAAGAAGAAATTCCTCGTTAAGCTGATATTTTCAAACTACATGATAAAAATGTGATTTTTATTGTGCGGATGATTATTTTATATTTTTAAATAATTTTATATTTTCTGTTAAAAAATTTGCATTATTCACTTAGGTCCTTGATTTATCTCCAATATCTTATTGCGACAGTCAATTTGTAACTATTTACAATTGACTCGCTTAGCTTCAATCGACGTCGGATTTTAGTGAGTAAAAAAGTAAAATAACAAAGATCATAAATAATCATTCATGTGATCCTTCATTCACATAATCCTTATACCTCTTGACTAAATATAACGATTAGCACACATTTAAATCAGAGTTTTCTGATCCCTTCATTCGCACTTAACAAATCATGTGTTGTAAATTTTGCGTCTTTCTTCCCCCAAAAGAACAAGAATAATTTTGTTGCCTTAGCGACAAACGCCTAAGCACATATTTAAACATTTATGACCTACACTATAATGTGCATTTCTCTCACTCATCTACCTTCTCGTTCACAAATATTTTATAAGGTAATTTTAAAATAACACATTATATTTGAGGCTAAAACGAAACAGTACCATCCATTATTTAAAATATTTCCAAGCCAAAATGAAGTATTTTCTGAGAATAGCTTTAGAAGCCTTTTACAAAATAGAAGATATTTTACGTAATATGTTGGTAAACTACCTATATACCACGGTGCTTTATCCACTAACTTCTTTCTCTTTATGCCATGGCAAGAGTATGAAACCTTAACGCCAGCCCATTAAGAGTTCACTGTCGCCTCAGCCTCCTCTAGTCCCTTTGTGCTTGCATCGAAGTACAGGTGTCACAAATAAAACTGCAATAACAGATTATGACTTAGAATGTATAAGCAAATTTGTGTAACTTGTAGCAATGGTTGAATTGGAATTCTGACGTTAAGAAATGAACATATAACCATGCTATCTCGTGTGTCATTTTATCAGCAGAAACGAAGTCGGTGAAGCACGTTCAGAACCGATTTCGTCGGGAATACAGCCTTCAAGGGAATGAACTCATTGTAGAGTATGTGGCTAATTTCAGTTGTGAGTAGTTTGGACAAAAGTGACGAAAATAAATTGTAATTAGAATTAATGTTTCTGTGACAAGTCAACATTGTATATATTAGAAAATGTTAACAGACGCAACTGGAGAAATTTGAGGAATGAAAATCCTTCTGTTGTCCTGCAATCCTTTTCTTGTGTATGGACTAATGGACAGTGTAACTATTTCTTTCCTGAACCAACAGTGATTGATCAAACCTATTTAAATATGTTGAAGTTATATGTCGACCCATAAGCTCCTTTAGAAACTATTTATCAACAAGGTGGTGCACCTGCTCACTTCGTGTTGGAGGTACGCACGTTTCTGAATGGTAATTTTGCCAGACAAAGGTTTGTTAGAGCATTCGAGACATTGTTTCGTCGCCTAGGTCACCAGATCCACTTCCCATGCCATTTTTCTATGGGGTTTCGTCATGGATAAGGTTTATTCAACAACAGTGACTGAACTGTTATCTGGAACTTAGAATTCCCTTTGCGATTCAAAATAGCATTAAAAACCTGTTTAATTCATTTTTTATTTGAAAAAACTTGATAGAATTGATCCAAAATGTTCATAAATTCGATTCTATTCTTTTTGTTTTTCAAAGCAATTTCTCTACTGAGGAATAGTTGTAGAGAGGTGAACATCTACCGTGCTACAAGTGGATATCTGTAATCTACTGAAATTACAGCTTCTTAGCTAATTGAAAATGGGTATAAATTATTTGTTGCAGGAATTGGATATAAATAAATTCATTATAACTTGGTAAAATAAGTGAAAGTATACATTGTTTCCAAACAATTAATATGTTAATTATAATAACTATAATACAATTTCCTTAAAAAACGTAACAATATGGCAAATTCAACTACGTCAATTGCGCTGCTTATGTCCCACAGTGTGTAATACTAAAAAAATTGTTTTGTATGATTAATATTGACCTGATCTTTAACTGGAGAAACTTATCGTGCACTTTTTAAACATTTTGAAAAATCCACGTATTTTTAAAAGCACTTTCCCACTAAATAATTGGCTTCGACTTGTTATATACAACACGGCATTGCAGCCATTAAGACTGAGGATGCAGATAGGATTTTCGTTTAACATAACGATTATATATTTGAAATCTTATATTTGCAAGGAATGGCCAACTTACATTGCAGAAAGAAAGGAGTTTACTAGCAGAAATAGAATTTCGTTGGTGAATAGAAAAAGAAATACAGAAAATTTAGTAAGGCATGAAAATATTAAAATTTAGAATTTGTAATTATTTCAGGAAGTTTGCAGGACTTCAAGTGGATGAAGAGAACTTCTTTCTCTGGTTCATAAAATAAAGAAACTGCAATACAGTGGCTGTGGTGCAAGGTTGAGAAGCAGCTGACGAGATAAGTAATCAGCAGTTCCCCCGTTAGGGTAAACACCAGAAGCGCTGTCGACATATAATCGAGCTCTTCTGTAAGATTCACTCTCCCCGTCTCTCGAATATTCTAGAGCTTTGCGGAAATTACAAACGGCTTTAAAAGCGGGAAAGTTTGTGGGCCAGTGCAATTTGAGAAGCAGTTTTACAATGCTACAAGCGGGTTTGTGACGACGTGAGTTTAATTCCAAACCGGGTAAATCGTTCGAGGATCAGACTGCTTTGCGCGTATTTAATTATGTAGCTGGTCACGAAAACAACTGAAGTGATAGGAACACTGAAGTTACAGTGAAAACTAATGAAGTCAAAATATTATATGAGACTGCTCCTGACCTTGTTTCACATAAGCTTGCCCCGTAACTCTTAACGGTCACGTGACCTTATCACATCTCATTGGCTGCTGTTGTGGTGCAGACTGTTGCGCGGTAAAAATTATTTCGTTATTTAATATGGAGACGTGTCTCTAAATGTTGGAAGAAAATTGTCAAATGTATATTTTCGTAACTGTTTTAATGAAATATATAACGCCACAGAGTTGATTTATCTGAAATGCACGTTAAGTCTTAAACAAAGTAAAGAGGAGGTTCCTTTGCTCTCAAGCACATGGCACGATAGCACGTGATTTAGCGGTAGTGATGACATATTTATTTGACTTATCACTGACCTTGTTTTGAACTTGTTTAGTCATATGTCACCATTCGATGGTGTGCTATGCCGAGTGCGAGAGCTAAATTGTTTTATTGATCGTTCATTGCGCGTGTACTTATTATATGTATAATGGCAGAGTCTACCGCCAGTTTTTCGCTGAAGCATCGCAAGGGAAAACCGTTACAAAGCGGCGAAATAAAGAATTGTGGCATTGAATTTTTCAGTCTGGCTCTACCGTTTCATAGTGCATCCTACACACGGCTAGTGTGAAAGAACAATTAATTTCCATTAGCAATAATGTTCACACATTTTCTCTTCTGTCCAATTGGGATTCATTTACGTGGGGCTTTCCGTAAGAATATTAAATCTACACACAGAGAAACAAGCCCACAATTCACTCATATTCCGAATCCAGGGAGTACTGAAAATAATCCTGGCTTAAGAAAAGTGACATCCTACAGCCGGGAGTCAAACGGGAAACTCTGGTTTTGGAAGTTTTTGAGACAACCAACAGAACCTATAGGCAATACCTTTCTGTTTCTCATTATTTCATAACAGCAGCCTATTGGGTACCTGAAAAACTTTCCCCAAGCTACAAGGTTTAAATTGACATTATTATCGAGTTAAGTGCAGTAATGTAATGCCTACTGCGTTGACTTAATTTCAACTTTACTCGTCATACCTCATTTCAGTTATGGCCAAGGCGGACACAATTCATACAGCAACAGAAGACAAAGCCTTTGATCCTGGTAGCGCATCCTCGCACTGGATCTTTTCGTTCTGTGCCAGTCTATTATTTCCTTTGTAGTAACAGGATGTATAAAAGAGCCCCTTAGAGGGCCTATTTCATTTTGTGCCAAATGGTATTCTGCAGAGTTATACGGTAGGCGGGAAAGACTCCCTCACAATAACATTCAGTTTTTACATTGTCTATCCTTGTCACAGGAAATACTTGTTTTGAGACCAGTATTAACAGAAAAAAAGCACTTTTACAAAAAGGCCTGCACGTACGCGTACCACGCATACTCCAAGGATAAGAAAACGTTTTCAATGAAATCCCTCCAACCAAAACTAAGTTTTAAATAGAATATTTCTGAACAAATGTTGACCAAAATATGGCTGTAAAGATTTTGATTAAAATATCACATGTTTAAGCTTTATTCATGCTAAATGAAATGCATTTCGTGGCTATTTTCTTGAAATAGTTTAAAGTTGCAAACGCAATTGTGGCCGACGGTAGGATGGTGTTTTGGAAGTTCTGTTTATAGCAGTATTATCACAAATGTGTTGATGGGGGATGAAGAGATACTCGTAGTGATTATACTCTCGTTGTGGTGTCCTTTGTAGCTCCGGTTAGCGTGATATCTCCTCTTGATCGTTGTCTCGGATATTTAATTGTGGAACTTAATAATAGAGAAATAAAAGAAAGTTTTGAAAGTTTTTCTTTACTTTAAACTCACTGCAATTCACAACGTCTACAATGCACAAACATTTCTCATACAATTCTGTTACAATCCTAATACAATAATTTTCTTAGGTTTGTGTTGTCTTTACACACGCGATTTCTTCGCTTTTTATATATTAATTTTCGGAAAATAGGGTTCCACTATATCGAAACTTCATTATATTAATGATGAATGATTATTACAGTTCATGCCATGGTTAGCACACGCGTCTGCCCCCTTTGATTACGACACAAAAAATATTCTCTTCCCATCTTCAGTTATTGATTTTTACCTGATAACTATGGTAACTAATTAGTATAGTCTGCATCACCTTTTCCTGTCGCCAATATATTAATTTTGAATTACATAATTTTCTGATTTTCCAGATATAAAATCCTAAAAACAATCTTTATATAATTGTATCTTTATTTCATTTAATATATTTACAATTCATCTGGATTGGATATTAACATTCATCTTCACCTGTTTGTGACCTAGTTTATTAGATCATGGCCACCTATAACCTATACCAATTCAAAACAAAACTCTCATTTTACTCATATCTATATTAATTAGAAATAAATAAACCCAACGTTGTTTTGGCATTTGAATTTTTAATAATTTGTTGGATTGCAAGTGGGACATAAAATATACTGCACACAAACCGTAAATCCTTTTAATGTGTACAATTTGAATTTTCTAATACTTTTACTTTTCTTAAACAGGGACAACGTGGTGGTTGTGGTGGACAACACGGCGCTGGGGCGGGTTTTCTCCAGGATCTCCGGTTTCCCCCACCATCTCATTCCACCGGTTCTGTATTTTCATCTCATGTATCATCAGTGTCATCGCTTGCGATGCCGTATGTAGTAAAAGTGGGCCTTAAACACTACACATTTCATTTCATTGAGTCCATGACAGCTTAACTCATAAAATAGTAGCTTAAAATCCAAACTAGGTAATTAGCTAACGAAGCGACATAAAGATTTTCGAGAAAAGAACACCAACAGCTCTAATCAATCTTTCATATATTTCACAAAACTTTAATTCTATGAGCAATAAAAAAATCTGCCAGGATGTTAATTATAGTTGACTTTTACGAACTTTACATGCTAATGGAGCTTCTATATTCTTTATCAGTATTTATTTACATACTGGACGAAGGCTGGATTACGTTTACAGGATCATTTTCTAAAAATTTGATGTTTCAGAAACGCCTCTAAAACTTTTTACTAAAATACTACTTGATTAATGCATTATCAAAAAATTAAATGTATGTAATGAATGTTGCAGTTTCTTATCTTATCAAAAGAAGTTTAATATTTTTAATACAATTTCTACAGTACTTTATCTTAAGTTGTAAAATTACTTTTCATATTCTCAGCAGTGCAACGTAGCATGAACCATTTGCCAGAATTTTAGTTCAGTATATTATAAGCTTCAACTGTAACTTTCAACAAGATTGGTTACAGACTACATCATAATGAATATTTTAATGCCCGATTCTGTAACTAAAATTAAATTCAAGTAAAAGATATTACATGTAAATCCAAATAAAAATGTACACATGAACATAGTTTGTTTATGACTCTTTAAAACTATAATAAAAGCTATAGTAGGTATGTTACTGAGCTAAGAGTTGTTTTGATCAAATTTCAGCTATGGTTACTTATAGGTTTTTTTTTTCTTCTAATCCATGTAAGGATTAACAGAATGTTAAGTATTCCATAGTTTTTTAAAGTTAAACCACAATGCAATAATTTAACAGCACGCCACTAAACTTTGCATAAAAAATTTGTTGATTTTAGAAGGATACGGAGGGAGGAGAGATTTACATCGTGGTATATTGTAGAGATTATGGGGGAGGAGAGGTAGATATGCATCAACAGGAGCTAAAAATGAAATTACTGACAGCTTGTAGCTCATAATATTACAGAAATATGCGATAGTAACATACGTTAAAGTTAAACCCGTGGCACTACAGTCATAAGGACCAGGGCCTGCCAACCCGACTGTCGGCCTCACGCCCAAATACGCTAGGTAGAGGTAGGGATCATCCAACCGACACGGAGAGGAGATGTGGTCAGCATCTCGACACCCGCAGCCGGAAAGTTGGCTTTAATGACCCGGTCGCTTACCTATCGTAAGCTCCTCAATTTCCTCACGATGCTGAGTGGGCACCAAAATCCGCAACCTCGGTGGTGGGATCGAACCCGGGCCGCATTCTGTGGCAGGGAACCAAGACATGATGCCTTTGATCACTACGCCATGGCACAGGACAGTTACATGTTACTTCCCTAAGTTATAAAGGCCATTCTTACTATGTTACACTTTCTACTTTAGTTTGAAGTTGGTAATAATTTACATTTTTGTAATGCTTTAGCTTTGTAAAAAGCACAGCTCCCTTAAAGATATATTTCTTAAACTTGTTGAAAAGGCATCTTATATTATTGATATTCCCTAGTTTCAAAATTTAGGACAGTTTCTATTTTGTAGTTTAACTTTAATTCACAACATTACTGTAACGGCTTAGGTTACACATTTAAAAGGATGTGTAATCGTATTTCCTGCATGTACCTACTTCATCCTTATCAATTTTCTTTGAATATTTCTGGTATAATTCTTTCAATTTTCAATGTAAAGTGGTTATTCGCCGATGGCCATTTAAACCCTTCAGGGGACGGAAACGGATACCCAATGAACAGAACAAGATATTTAAATTGTTAAATGCTGTAAAAGTGCATCATAAATACGATTCCGTATCTTCCTTATTTATTAAGGTATTTAAACGAAATAAAAACTACTCTAAAACCCATTAAATGCAGTATACAGCTACAGTAAGAAAAAGTAGAAACTACATTAATAAATAGTTCAAATTTCACTATTTTGTTTCACTGTAGCAAAAGCCATTCTTTGCGCCGAACGCGCCTAATATTTGAATCATTTTCTTTTGTGTGTATACAAACGAATGTATGTATTGTGACTTTGTGGGTTCGTGAAATTAGAAGTCCAATTGCACAAACTCAAAATGTTCTTTATTTCCACCGAATTACAGTTGGAACACTTGCCGATTACACAGAATTACTTAGCGCACACAATTACAATCCACCAGTTCGTCTGTCACAGGTACACTCCTGCAGTCCGTTCACTAGCACGGCGCTCCTACGGCTGCTCGCCAAGAACTGAACTGACTCGCCAAGGTTCCAGGCGTCAGGGAGGGGAAAGAAACAGTACAGGACCCGTGCCGCTCTTCTAATCATCCCCTCAGTTAGTGACACGAGATAAATGGTTAGGCGTGGGCTGAATGCTTCCCGTATGGCCCTACCTGCCGGCTGGTTCTATCGGGAATTCCGTTTTTCGGGTGACTGTATAGCTACGCAAGCGACTTCTCCGGGTCAAGGTTTTAGCTTTTAGTTTATTTATGGTATATACCAAGTGATAATCATACACACATACGCTGGAAAGAAAACTGTCAGCATCTGCTATTACAGATCTGTTATTACAAAGTTTCTGGTAGCCTTATTCAGCTGTTTCCACTCAGTATTTTATACTCTCTCTCTCTATCCAGAGTGATTTCTTATAGCTATCAAGAGCTAAATGAATGGCACATTTGAAATTGTTAATTTTCAATGTTAACCATGGCTTATCCCGGTAATGTAGCAAAAAATTAGCTTGCATATGATGTGCACGGGCTTCTGATATTACTGTAGAAAATCTGGAAGATTTGTTGTGCGATTATGAAGATGTTTAGTATGTAGGTAGCAGTGATGTGTACTGGTTCACAGATGGCATGTTAGCTACTCCATTGTTTAGGGGAAGTGGCAGGTCAAATATGGATGATGTTGATCAGCTATTACTAGCTATCCCTCTTTACGAAAAACAGTTAAAAGGTATTTTTATACTACTGGATATAACCATGCACAGTTGTTTAGTAATTTTTAGAGCTGTAAATTCATGCAAGACATTCATCTACCTGTACTTGCACGTATAAATAGCTCGTAACCTAATTGAGTATTAAAATACTTAGATGTGAGGGGTAAGAAATTCACCACGACATCACCCCTCATACTTGAGAGAAAACGCTTTCCTAAAAGGATACCATCCACAACCAAAATAGTCGCAACCATTTCGAAAATGTGTAGTGTGTTACGAAAAAGAAGTTCGCAAGAAAACCAATATTATTTGGTGTGAATCTGCAGATGTGCCCTTGGGTGTTTATCCAGGTCTGGAGGTGTACAGTTCAAAATGAAACCTTTAAGGGCACCTTTACAGCCCTTATAGAATTAATTTAAATTTATAGTAAAATAGGAAGATTAAAATAATTGGCGTTAAGTGAGCATTAAATGCATGTATGCGCAGGACGTCTATACACGTCCATATCGGTTTGGGGCATTTTAACTTGGAGTCATATGACGTCCGTATCGGTGAAAGCGTTAAATTACTTTAGAAAAGAACAAAAGCATGCTTAGGGTCCATGACACGCATTTTAAGTACGAGGTGTATTGTTTCCATATTCGTAACTATTCTCAGTGACTTCATGACGGTTTGGTTCGAGGTAACTAAAATGAAGTCGCTAACTAGCTGCCCGACAAATGAGTCAGGAGTGAGATTACTATGGAGTAAACATCAGAATCTGCTAGATTTATATTATCCTCATTAATTTTGGTATAATATTTACCATCTAACCGGTTTTGCTACGTGGAATGCTGACTAGCATTTACAAGTTTTACCTACCAAACTTTACACCAGATTTCTTGTCATCTCTACATTCAATCAAGGTGGAAAGACACTGGAAGCACACTGGCACATGAAAAAGTGGGAGAATGATGAAGGAAGAGATTCATCTTGCCTTATTTTATTATGTATTATAGATTCATTCTTGTTTAACAATTGAATTAATTTGCAACTGATTCTGGTTACCAAATTTCCTTTGGGATTTTACCTAACCTTCTAAATGTTACCTTTAGGTTTTATTATTCAAACTTCCATTTGGGCTCATTACCTGCTAATTTCTTGAAACACAGAAAAATATAAACAATTTTCTTTGTAAGTAAGAAATATTTTACTCCAGAAATCGTCATTATTTGAACTTCATAAATTGCAATTCTATAAACACTGTCATTGACCTACATTATGTAAAGCTATTATTACCGCATGACGTTTTTCTCTTCCTATTTGCTCCTTAACTTTGAGCTATATTAGACTTATCACCTTATATTGCTTTATATTTCTTTTAAGCTAGTGATAAATGTCAAAGCCAATGCATTAGTAAGGCAGCGAGAAACCATAGTTCATAAATGTTTATTGCTAACGTAACTTATTTCCTTTCTCATTGCAATGATCATCCTTCTGCTGGATTGAATTGTGTGTATGAGTTAATGATATTGTCCCTGTTATCATCATCGTATTGTCACTTATTAATTATTATTATTATAAATCAATTTATTATTATAATTTCTTTACCCTAAGCAGGGTTGTGGAAGAATAAAAATTAGTTTTGGAGAGACACGATTAGTCACATAGTTATGAGAAAGCCCTGCATATTCTCAGAGCGACGATAAACTTGCGGTAAAATATTCATTCCAGGAAATAATAAGCGCATTAACACTCCTCTGTGTAATTTTTTCACTGCAAACATTTTCTCTTCTGCGGTCAACATCATTTAAATTAAATTACATACAAAATGGTTTAGAAACTATTCAACAATAATGAAATAAGTGAACAATTAGCTGGCTTTTGTCTGAATATTCTGCCACACAACTGAATGTGTTTGTACTCGATTGATACGATTTTATATAACATTTGGATTAATATCTTATTTATATCAGGGTAGCAAATACGGAATCCAAATTTTTGTAGAAATTAAATTTAACTTCATTTTACTACAGTAAAATTTATTTTGCTTATTTTGACAAATATATGCAATTTAGAAAATAAAATACAGATGTCACTTACACCCATCGTTTGCCTGAATTTTATCCATTGAGGGGATTATTGTGTTCTTAGATATATTCCCTATGCCATAAAGTAAACTACTTAAAAATTACAATAACGCATGCTTTATTTACGCACTCTATGATAATTTAGAATCCACATATCTCCTCTTCAAATAATTTTCTACGCAGAAACAATTGTTCCTCAACTATTTTAAATAGCTTTCAAACTTCGATTATTACATATCTACAGTAGGATTTGGAAGTCTTTATACCAATGAAAATCTGGATATCATGGTTTTCCCCACAAGCATATGTTTTGAGGACCTAATAATACAAAAAGTGCAGCACGAAGGTTTTCAAGAAAAGCATTCTCCCTAAGCGACAGTTTAGATTGGAAATTCTTTTCATTTGAACATTCAATTTAGGCTCAATTTTTGTTGCATGAAACATTTTCTAAAAATTCACTGCTATTGTTATTCCAATGTCTTTTTTAATCCTTATAGTATTTGTTTCGCGTGATCAATAAAGAATGTGGAATTCCGCTCCAAAATAGACTTTAGGTAACACATATTAGTTATTTTTAATCTCAAACAATAGCACTGAAGTTTTTTATTCAAATACCTCTGTTTGAGGTATCTCAATTGTAACAAACCGTTTAACTTACATTTTCTGGGCAGAGGGTGTAGTCCTATTCATGCTGAAAGCATTTTCTGTAACAAATCATAAGAACTAGATGAAAACGATTTAAAGAGAAACAGAAAGAAAAATGATGTAAATAAGTAATTCAATTTATTTGAAATAATTATTTGTGTCATTAGCTGTTTCCAAGATATTCGTTTTGGTTTGAAATCACATATTTTTAAACTGCTATAATGTTTTCTGTTCTGTTTTGTCCTGTTGTGTAAAGAATGTGGCACTTTAAAGCCACCACAACTTGGGCCCGCTTTTAAAAGGTTTGTCTACCACTTAAACCTACATTTCCCGCGACATTTTTAAAATCCTGCACACCCATGGTCCAAAGAGCTTACAGTTACCCATCATCTTTCAGGATACGGGAGAAAGACAAGATAACACATGTTGACCGATATTCGAAATCGGGACCTCCGGAGTAGAAGGCAGACACGTTACTCCTACACTCCAGAGGCAGGCATTATTCTTTGTACGTATAATCAAGGTTATGAACTATTTTAAGAGCAATATTTAAAATAACAGGTAGAAAATGTCATTGGAATGTAGTACGTTAGATTGAACATTTTGCAAATTAATAGGAAACATACACAAAGAATCTTTTATGACAATTTTGTTCATTAGTTTTATTACCCTAACTATTGCTCTTCGTATGGACGTTGTTCCAGCATATTAAGCCATAATTTTTGACATTATGTTATATTAATTCATTTTAAACACACACACCCACACACAGACACATGCACGCGCGCAGGCACAGACACGCACACGCACCCGCAGGCACAGACACGCACACCTTCAGTGTAAGCAAGAAAGGAGGGAAGTGGCCAGTAGATAAACCAGCACTTTTGGCACAGTATCTAAAGTACTTCAATGAATATGTCAACACAATCAATATAGAAAATGCAGAATGACTAAAACAGAAATGTAAATAAGTGAACCGCTTGGTGCGGAAACACCTTGAGTCCAATCACTGTGATTTTTCAGAAGATAAAGCTACATTATTCTTCACGCCACACATTTAAAGACAATTCGTTTAAGTATATCGATACCAACCACATATTCGATGTGAACTTTTAAGATTGAGTAGCTTTAAACTTAGAGGTATTGCGTATTACATGTGCTGGACATGAGAGATTTCTGCACCAAATTCAAATATACATGAAAGGTAGCAACAACACTCCAAAATGAACCTAAAACACCTTTTTAGGTCCAAAGTTACTTTTCCTGATCCATGTAAGTGGATTTAGAGTAAAACTTACTAAAATTACTGTGGAAGATACGGTTTAAATGTCATCAAATCTGTCATCTTATCATTAATTATTGGAATTTCCCAAGCCAAAGCTGATTCCAAAGGTAACTCTGGAACTGAGCTCATTCCGCAAGTCTGAAAGTATACTCTTGCATCCCATTTATAAAATTTCGAAATTTCACGATACCAGGAAACTCTTTGCTGTAGGAGAACTCCATTAATTGTGATAGTGAAAAATTTTGTTTTATTTCTTTTGATTATACCTATAGTACGTTCTTCTTGTAATGTGCTGGCTGCCAGCACTTGAAGTCAAGAATTTCTTGCACCAAGCATTTCAAAATAAATCTGAAAAATACATAATAATTTTAAGACTTGAACTCGTATGAACAATCCGTCCGGAAAGTGTACAGTTTAACTGTTAGATTTAGTAAACGAATCACATATCGAAAAATTTAGATGAACTTATTAGTCAAAAAATACAAGTAATACACAAAGCAAACCAGAACATATAATATTGTAATATAATGTAACATGTGGATGAATAAAGGATATAAACACACATACACACACACACAAAAGTACACACACACACACACATACGAGGCTTAATCGTAAAGTAAGGTCCGATTCACCGTAGCTCATCGTATTTCGGGTGAACATTGAAACTCACATGCGGACCAACTCCCGGCATACCTTGCGGGTAAACGATACCATTCGCAATGGTAGTGGTGCAGTGTACTGTTAACAGTGACACTAAAAATGTTTCAAACAATCGAGGGGCCCTCCGACTATGAAATATGGACTATGATTCGGATTTTGACTGCAAGAAACATTTCAGCAGCGGACATTCATCGACATATCAGTGAAGTGTACGGCCCCATTGCGATGAATGACAGCAATGTGCGTAAGTGGGTTCGAGCTTTCAAAGATGGACGCACCAATGTCCATAATGATCCGGATCAGACCGGCCATCAGTGATCATAGAAGATTTGGTCAATTCCTGAATGAAGAGATCCGTGAAAATCGGTGATTCACAAATTCCACTTTAGCAATGGAATTTCCGGATGTGGGTAGAACAACTCTATACAAAATTGTCTCTGATAATTTGCATTTTCGCAAATTGTATTCACTTTGGGTTCCAAGGATGCTTACTGAGCAACTGAAAATGACAGGAATGGCATGTGCACTGAACTTTTTGAGCCGATATAAGGAAGGAACATATTGTCATTGGGGACGAGACGTGGGTTTATCACATGACTCCTGAGTCAAAATGTCAATCGATGGAATGGTGCCACACATCACCAGTCAAGGTCAAGGGAAGGCCGACAATCTCAACACGGAAAGAGATGGCATCCGTGTTTTGGGATAGACTTGGAGTGTTGTTAGAGAAGTTAATGGAACGAGGGACAACTATCAATGCAGACGCTTACTGCTTTATTCTAACCTCCGACGTGCAATACAGTATAAGCGACCTGGCCTTCTGACGTCTAGAGTATTGTTGCTGCATGGCAATGCCAGACCACATTCCGCCAGGCGAACCGAAGATCTCATCACCTCTTTTGGAAAGGAACAGATTGACCACCCAACGTATAGTCTAGCGATTTTCACTTGTTCCGCTAACTAAAGGAGTTTCTCGGTGGATAGTGCTTCCGCACAGATGACGAGGTGAAAGAAGGAGTTGAAGACTGGTTATCCTCACAGACGGCAGAGGTGTATGACGTCGGTACACTGAAGCTTGTATAACGTTATGACAAGTGTTTACACAAATGTGGCAACTATGTAGAAAAATAGTGAAAGATGTAAGGAATCCAACAGAAAAAATGTGGAAACGTAGAGTCAGACTGAAAAATTCAATGCCATAGCCGGGATTTGAACCACGGATCTTCTGGTTTCCGTCCAGCCGCACTACCATTGTGCTACTATGTCCAACGAGTCAGTTGGAGAATTTAATGTCATATCGGCACATTGGACATAGTAGCACAATGGTAGTGCGGCTGGACGGAAACCAGAAGATCCGTGGTTCAAATCCCGGCTATGGCATTGAATTTTTCAGTCTGACTCTACGTTTCCACAATTTAGCCTACACACGGTGAGTGTGAAAGAATAATTAATTTCCATTAATTAACCTAGTAGTAGTTTACTACAAAAAAAACCCGGGCCTTAAAGTACTTACATGTAGTAAGTCGCCATTAAGGTAGTTGTCTCATTTGTTTATGAGAACTCCTAAGTGGTTTACCGGGAAAATACGAGTCAGTTGGAGAATTTAATGTCATATCGGCACGTTGGACATAGTAGCACAATGGTAGTGCGGCTGGACGGAAACCAGAAGATCCGTGGTTCAAATCTCGGCTATAGCATTGAATTTTTCAGTCTGACTCTACGTTTCCACAATTTAGCCTACACACGGCCAGTGTGAAAGAATAATTAATTTCCATTAATTAAGAAAAACATGTTTTCAAATATCTCTGATTGTTTAATTTATAAAAGATAACGAACCTTACTTTACGAATAACCCTCGTACTTAGGTCTGGATGGTTCAGTTGTTTAGGCATGGCCTATTCAGCCCAAGGCCGCGGGTTCAAAGCCCGGAATGATTTTTATGATTTTATGTTTTAGGTCCCACGCCCCGGGTCAGCAAATTTACTGTCCTGTGGGACAAACTTCCGGCACATCAGCGGTAACTGAGAGCGTATATAACAAAAAATTACAAAGAAACAGCTGCTGTAATGATGAACTACATTTCAAGATCATTTCAAAGCAGAGAATTCAAAACTTAAGTGCGCACAGAAAAACTAGCAAGTGCTTGTTATGAACTGCAACAAACTGAAATAATAGAAGAAAAACAAGAGGAATAGAGGAAAGCAGATGATATATTGGTCTTGTTTTATCTTTATTTTTCTCCCCCCATTTCTCCATTCTTCAGTGCGTTCACTAACTCACTCAAAACCAACGAAGTTATTTCATATTTCATCGTCGTCGAAACCCTTGTTATGTATGTATCCAGGTTAATGTCACGTTTATCAGCAAGAACCCTCCGTCACATTAATTCTACTCCTTTCTGTTGTAGTCTCATTGACCACTTACCGGCATCGTATTTTCCCGTGCCCGCATTAACGAACATGGCAGAACGAAATAAGCGAAATCATTATTTATACATTTCTTCTCTTCTGCTCTTTTTTCTCGTTTGGTTCTAGCGCTCTGCCCATTATTTCCATTTGATTCGCAGAGTGCTACACATTCTACACACGTACGGAGGGTAAGAAAAGGGGACCCGCTGGCTGGTGTGCTAAGAATTAATTAAACCTAAGAGATTGTACTAGACGCTTCAGAATTATTGGCCGGTATTTCACTGCTAATGTAATGATATACCTTTCCTTGGTGCATACCGTCTCCGCATATAATGAGTTAACATTTCCAAGAACATATATGGACTCCAGGTCTACTTTCCCGGAAATTTTAATGAACCTTCTAAGGTAAGGTTTAACATTTATGCTAGATTACATAGCGAAAGAATGTCTAGACATCATAGCCTCTTTCACGGATGTAATAAATAAAATAAGAGAACTTCAGATAACGCAAGATTCTGCCTCTAGTTTCAATTCACCAGGCGCCCGTTTTATTTCTCCCTTGCTCTGTAAAGCCAGCTTACAATTTACAATCTCTAAGATTAAAATGAATTATGGCACTCATGACTCAAAGGCGCCTTCTTTAAGAAATGTTTCATGATGTACGTTTTCGTAGCTGGTTCCACGCGTGCAATCTCTAAAGGAAGGCCGACTTAAAAGTATCATTATCCTGTTGGTACATGAATGGAAAGGAAAGAGAGACTTAAATGAATGATAAAATACTAAACAAGTTTACTTCCCCTAGCTTATGAAACGTATATTTTAGCCAACAAAATAAATGACAGTCGCTGCTGCTAAGGAGATCCTGATGTTTTACTGGATTCAAAAACATCATCCACAATCGCTAGATCCCATGTGGTTTGCATTTTCACTGCAGTAAACTCATTTATTTGATAAAAGAAATGAATAATTCATCTATTTATTTTTAATTATTTATCTCCTTTTTTTTCATTTATATCCAGTCTTTAACTGCAATGGTCATATCGGCGGCCGGAATATTCAAAGGTGTTAACTCGTATTCGTTGGGTTTTGATCATTAGATCACGCACACATTCGCACTCTCACTCATACTTCCACACTCCGGGGAAGAGAAGGAATTATCTTGGTTGGAGAAAAATCCCCTACATCCTCCGCCGGGAATCGACCCCGGGACCCCTAGCACGGCAGGCAGGTGCTCTACCGACTGAGCTAACTTCTCTTATTACTGTCCCAGGTTTTGTCTTACGTTTAACAGTAGGTGTGCAACAGAAACACACAAATCCAAAAAATAAATAATTAAATTCTCTATAAAAACATTGTTGCCTAATTTCTTAAACCAAGTCTAATATAACAGATTTTTTTAATATTTGTCCATTCTTGACTTTCATTAGAGATAAATATATAATTAAATAACGGAACAATTAAGCCGAAGTGAACACCCGTATACGTCCACCATGGCTACCACACCAAAGAGAAAGGGGTGAAATGAAGAAATCACAGCAGGCTACAAACAACAAACAGATCATAGTGATGCGCGGAGGTCTCTACAGTCCAGCTTCTAAGATCCGTCCCTCTGCTAGAGCAATCTTCAAAGCTATCTAGAGATTACCAAATAGTTCTCTAATACATATCCTTTTGATAGGATTTATAGAACGGTTGTGATTTAAATACTTTGAATTTTCTATAAGCAGCATACGAATTTCACATTCGAAAGAAATGTTTCATAAATTGTATGACTGGAATTGGAAAGAGAAATGAATCATTTATTATTCAAATGCACAGTTCATTAAGGTGCACAATTTTTGAGTTTCATTGCCATATTCATGGCTAATAGTTTTACGTTTTTAAATTTTCGTTGTATATCTGCTGCTAAATACTGCACATAGTTCGTGTGAACAGATAGGTATCTAGATTAACAAGAATAAGGTGCCCGCCTCGGTAGCGTAGATGGTTGCATGTCTGCCTCAAGTTCAAAAGGTCCTGAGTTCTAACCTCGGTCAGGGCGAGTTACCTGGATAAGGCTTTTCCGGAGTTTTCCATTATCGTAAAAGACGAATGTTGGGTAACTCTAAGCTCCATGGAACCTGAGCCCATATGAGCATCATTTCACACATTCCATTCGTCGTCCAATATGACCTTGAGATACAAGTCGCAAAATATTCTACCTTGATGAGACTTGAGTGAATGAAGGACACACGACAATTATGGTGTGACACGACCTTTCAGACTAAAAGACAAGTATTTTTGCAAGTTATGTGTGCTGGTTTTAAAAAAAAATCCCAGTGGAAAAGGCCTACGGCCTTTTATTATAAGCTTGCTTCAGTTTCGTTGTTCATTCATTCAGTTTCAACTTGCTCAGTTTCATTATAAACTTTTATTTTTGCATGCGTTCATATTCTTATTTGTATGATTTTATCTATCTTCCTGGCAATTATTATGACGTTTACTGCAGGTTTAAATGTGACGGGAAGGCACCGCCTATGGCCTATGGCGCGAAAGCATTATCCAATTAGGGTGAGGGGGAATGTTGTTGCACGCGGAGTGATACATGTCAGCGGGGCAAGGTTATATGAAACAGATTAGAAGTAAACTACTTACTGGGGTTTATCATTAAACATTACATAACAGTTAAAATGCCTAAATTAATTAAAAGAATGCAGTTTACATTTGTTGAAACCAATATTGGAATTTTGCGAGTTCTTTATATGGTTAATGGAATATGAGTATTATCCATTTGGTATTTCTGTACTGTTTTTAGCGTTTATTGCTTCGTGCTCTATAGATGTTGGAAGCTAGAGTGATAAAAGGTAAACAAAGCCATGGAAAAAGGAAAGCCTAATGAGGATATGTAGCCATTTGTGCCTTTTACTAATTTTCTACCGCAGAGTCAAACTGATATTGTTATTGCCTTCCAGAAAGCCATCAGGACGACCCCACTTCTGTAGCAGCGAAGTTAAAGAGGGAGCGAGAGATATATAGAAGGGCAGCCGATTCCCTTTATCGTTCTGCTCTTCTCCACTTGTTGGCAATGCGTTGAACTACTAACTGCTGTTGATTTGCTCGGTTTTCTTCCCTTTGCCTTTAGCTAACTCTCCCCTACTAGCCATAGGGACTCTTTATCCCTTTATGGATATTAGCAAAACTCCAACAATTGGCTCATAAAACTTTGTGCTTAAACATCGCTAATGACGTGTAGATGCTAATGTACGAGGTCTTCTAAAGCGAGCTGCCAGTTGCAAATAACTAAATCTTTCTCAAATATCAAATTTTTATTTGAAATATCCGTTTCACAGTACATGAGACCATAAAGGTCAAGCATATATTAGGAGAGTCAGCTGCCCCTTATTCTCGATATTTATGCAATCCTTATTGTATACCCCAACATTAAAACATCGACCCCATTATTAGGTTGTACCCACGTATTTAACATGGATGTTAAATACTCGATGAAACTATTATGTGTTACAAATGGTAAGGTGCTTGTCCTTGAGCGCTACTAGGCAAGCAACCAGTTGGAGTTCTGCGGTGTTGTCGTATTGTACTCCCGCTAAGTGGTGTGTGAGGAGCGCCAACCCAATCAATCTGTATGAAATACTATTCGTGCTAAGACAAAAATTCAGATTTTGCCAACATTGATCCATGTGGAAGGTAGAGAGTAATGTATGTAACATAACCATGAAAACCCCATATGCTAGCTCAAATAGTTTTTCTAATACAAATAAATAAAATACTGTTACCTGTATTATAACAATACATCGCGACGTAAGCACTGTATGAATATCATTATTGGTTGGCAGGTATGCGTGTACGTATATTTTTAGTTACTCAGAACTGAAACGTAAATGTTTGACATGACGTGATAAAAGAATTACTTTGAATAATCCAATTCGAGCGAGAGGAAATAATAAATTTCCTGCTGCCCTGGCAGAACGTGTCTGGTCACATTATATCTTTGTTTATGAATGGTTCGTAATCTCTATTTACTCTAGAGAGCTCAAAGTGGTTGGTGTGCATGTATGTACATATACTTTTCATTAATCAGAACCAAACTTAAACTCCTGACATGACGTGATAAAAGAATTACTGTGAATAAATCAAGGTGCTAAATTCGAGAAAGAGCAAACACTTCATTTCCTGTTAGGCTGTGGAATGCTGTATGCTTACGTATATGAGTGAATGCTGGAAAAGAAGTATTTATTTACTCTAGAGAGTTCAGATCAATATTATTCAGTTGTTCTTTACAAAAACAGTAGAGTAAGAGTAAAATAGTGCAATGGCTTCTTGCAGTGAATTTAGTGGCCAGTCAAAAGGATAATTATTGCGAAGTCAGACACGAAGTTGGTTTTAAAGTGTACACGTTCTTCAAAAATTTGGGCAATGAGGAATATAGAAATCAGCTCGATTTCAAAAATGCTCAATGGCTTACTGCTGAAGCGTGTGGTGTAGGTAAAACAAGTGTGTCCCGCATTTGGATTAGAAAAGCAGGTAATTCATAAACAGAAATTATAGTTATAGTATTTAAAGTATACATAATTTTCGAAACTTTTTTCCAATTTTGATTTTGGCAACTGCATCATTGTAAAAGTTTGTAAAATATAATTCGCCTACCCTTACATCTAGCGCTAAACAGACGTGTAAGTTGTATGAGTGTGCGAGAGAGAGGGAAATATAAAAAGAGTGGGGTAACAAGCTGGCAACGCTTAGTGTGATACGGCATCTGATTAGCTGGACTCCACAGCCCTTCCCATTTGAAACACATAATAGTACTATTATAGATGTTATCACATCTAACGTCTGCATGTCTGCAAATGTCAACTGGAACCAGTGAATAATACTGTATGTTAAAAGGGATGTTTTCCTCACATGTTATTGGATAGCTGAATTAGAACGACCGCAAAACTGCGATGTCATCTGTCTGCTGTGAAGGTAATTCGAATCCCCTACATAGCTATACTAATTTTTTATGTCACGTAATACTCAATTTTCAAATATTATTCTAAAAATTGTTATTATTTTTATTTTTAATTACATTATTTATATTTTATGTTAATGTTTGATGTTTCTTAATTGGTGAACTACAAGTTGGTAGTTGTTTAAACACACCTGTAGGTAGGAGCAGTTGAAATAATAATACACATTAACATTTGAACACAAAACAGGGAACTTAGAGTATCAGAGTTTAAGGTGAAGTTAAACGCAATTTTGCAGACAAAGAATAGTTGTGCTATTAAAAAGTCGTTTCAAACTAGTATGTTCTGTAGCGCTGGAATAGGCCGCACCGTGGCTCAGTGGTTAGACCGCTTGGCTCTTGCCAAGGCGGGCCAGGTTCAATCCCAGGTGACCGCAAAATGAGATTTGTGGTAGATAACATTCTGCTGGGACGGGTTTTCTCCGGGATCTCCGGTTTCCCCCGCCATCTCTTTCTACCGGTGCTCCATCTTCATCTCATTTGTCATCAGTGTCATTGGCTGCGGTGCCGTATATAGTAAAAGCGGGCGTTAAACACTACACTTTTAGCGCTGGAATGACCCTTTTTCTATTCCAGGAACACACCGCTTTCGAAGCAAGTGCTCGGGCTGATGACCTTCTATGGCAATGCACGCCTTCAAGGACTTTATAATTAAATTATTGTGAATTTAGTTTCCAAGTTATCATGAACATAAACAAATTATTACAATGCTGAGATTCGAACCTGTATCATTGTGGGTTAGGGCACAGGAGATATCATAATCCTATTAAGCTATTTCGGGACTTGTCTGCAAGCACGTTCTGCGTTCAATAGTACCACTTGTATGTCTGGCGCTATTCCATGGTCACCATGTGAGTTTTCGTTTCAGTCTTTTATGACAATTTTAATTATGTTCTGGACGTTTTAATACTATTAAATAAATGACAAAAGACTTATGCATGTTAATTGAGTTGCACGAGTCGTAGTCTACGGAAACATGTAAATAAACCGTTGTTTAATAACTCGTCCACTTTAACAGTAAGGGTTACATAATGGATGAGGCGTGCCTCTAATTTTTCCCTAATGTTAGGCAGCCAACTCCTGATCTAAGCAGAAGAATCAGCTATTTTTTACCTGCCGTTGTTAGTGTACTCATGATATGTGCATTTTTCCAAGGTGTTTTGTAAATTACTTTGCCATGCAAAGGTTTGTAAAATCGGCTGGAAACCGTAATTCGCTCTCAATAAAGGAGTCGTATGTCTGTAAGGTGTAATTTTGCCGCTATTCCTCTGAATTTTGCGCATTCCTCTCTCCAAGAGTTACGCATACAGTTAAGTAAGCGTGAAACTGGACTAAGGCTAACATACCGTTTGATGGATGGCCTACCTCCTAAAAAAAAAAGTAAGGCTTGACTGCCTCAGCTCGTATAAGGTAAAAATAAGGGTAATCAAGATGACAAAGAGGTTTAGTTAAATAAATTTATAAATGGAAAATTGCATCTAAAATAAAAATTATGAAAAAAACAGCAGTTTCATTAAAGAAAAAAAAAATAGAAATTAACTGTGTTACATTTAAAATGTTGGGAACAACTAATTATTTCGTGTAGATGAAATTGTAGGTCGATGTGTCCTTAATATTCTGCTTATATATGTGTTAAAAATCTATAATTAATAGAAACCTTCAGGGGAATGGATTTTATTTAGTCAGAACTTTTAAGTTCTACCGGAAGGATAATTCACAAGGATGAATGAATGTAACAGAAAACTCGTGTTTAACTTCTAGTTTAACTTACATAAAAATTATGTTAAGATAAAATGTTAAATTCATATATGTTTACAGTTATTGAATTTTTATTTGTTTGAACAATTAATAACGTAGTTTCTTTTCTTATAGAATTATCTTGAGGTAATAAATAACGTCATTTCTTCCTATCATCAAATCATTCTATCCTTGAAAACATACGACTACATTTCTGCGAGTACTTTGCACAACCAATACTTGCTTAACTTATTTTAACTTCTATCAGAATACTACAACCAAAAGTTCAGTGCAGGTTATAAAATTGTGAAATAATTGCTAAAAAGCATAATTATTTAAATCTTCAACGAAACTAATATTCACTGTGCTAGATGTCATGTGCGAAACATACCCCACTGTGCCGTCCAAAACTCTCTGATCCTAGTTGTTTCGTACCACCAGTTCCAGCTCCAGGGAGATACGAATGATGTTATCCACCATTATGCTCCCACAACGCTTAAAGCGATGCTGCGGCTCTCAGCGGCTGAGAAACCTCGGGCGCTACGTCCCACACTTTAATACTGCACTCCAATCATGACGCCTGTTGTAGGCAGAGATGTGGACCGAACTCTGCGGTGGTAAACCTGGTAGCTTCATAGCGTTATATATAGGTACATACCAGAGAAATTTTTCAAGTGTAGTTTCTCTACTGTATTTACATTACATAGTCATACAATTCTATTGCACTCTAAGTCAAAATTTCATAAAATCATGTTTTGAGATCTCCCTGAAACCAAAAATCATGTTGGAAAATTTTGTGTACGTGAATGTTGTAACAAAAATGGAAGCTTAGATAAGTATAAAATTTCCCATTTAACTTCTTTTTCTATTTATGGGCAAGAACATTCCAGAATATTTTTCCCAAACTTAACTCTCCATTAATTGTAAATCTTTCTGTCTTATTTCCATAATTATAACACCTAATAATTTTGACTAAAATACCACACGTTTAAGCCAGTATATAAATATAAATTTAAATTTTGTGAGAATAGATTCAAATAACTAAATTGTTATAGATTTTACAGATATCCGTTATTAATATATAACGGATGAGGCAGACACGCAATCATCTACGCCACCGAGGTGGGTATATCCGAGTTTGTTAATTCTGGAAACATTAAATAAAAATTAAAAGATTAGGAAGGGTATGGCAGTGATACTCTTAGGTTTGAATGTTGACAACTCATTTTGCCATAGAAGGTATCTTCAAGAGAACCCGAGTGAGTTAATTCTGTAAAAATTAAATAAAAATTAAAAATTAAGTAGGTTATTGCAGTGATACCCTTATGCTTGAATGTTGACAACTTATTTTTCCCTAAGCAGGTATCTTTCAGGGAAAGGGGTATCCCTAATAAAGTAAAAATATTCAACAGCTGTTAACCAAGCCAATCTTTGTCACTATACTGCAGAAGTAGACGTAACAGAAGACTATCCTCATTAATCAGTGCCTGTGAACATTTTGGCAATTGTTTTATCATATGTTATTCCTGCTGTCACTGCATTCAGCGCCGGTAACCTAACTGCATACTTTGTCTATTTTAGTCTACATATGTGGATGAGCTATATTAAATCCTATAACATTTTAAAAATGATTGTTGAAGTTCTTCATTGTCGTATTTTAGCATCTAATTCTTACCTCCGTCTTTACTTCATTTTAAATTATTAATATTATATTGTGATTTAATTCATGCAGTAGCAAGTGTTTAACTTCTTTAAGGTTGATAATTAAGCGTGAATAATCTATTACTTCAACGCCAAAGTTATTGTTGGTAATCTTTCAAATGGAACAACTATGTTCAATAGTAAATTATATATTTTATTTTCTATTTCATCTTGACTTGGTCCCGTATTTTGACTTTTATTCTTTCTCCAATGATGCACTTACCACACTTGTTACGAAATATACTTCTGCTTGACTCCCAATATGACTTGCAAGTGAGCAAACTCGTAAAAGTTGATGTGTTATTCTCGGAGATGCCATGTGCCAGGGTTGGATGTCTGACTTCCGGATAAAAGCATATGCAGCGACGAGCGTGCTTCTAGTGCTGAGATAAGAGAGGGCTTACAGTCGTCAGAATGCCTGGAAGGAAATCTGCATTTTTATTCTTTTTCTTCCTCCACTCAAGTGCAGTGCATAGAAGACTCCAAAAGCTACAGTTCCATTTCTGTTTATTTGGAAGCACGGAGAATGAAATATAAGATATTTTATATATTCTTATCTTTATGGATAACAATTTACATTTGCCGGAAATTGGCTCTCTTTCGTGTGAAATTCATATCCAGGGCGATTTAAAATTACATAAAATCCTCAGTAGGTATCCCATATATAGCTGTACCTTTTATATGGCTTATTTTTCAGAGATCATGTGTACTTATAAGATTACTTATTCCATCAGGATAATAAGAATATATTTGTCATTGTTATATGAAGTAAAAATCTGATGCACTCCATTAAAATACATTTCTCTACTCGCTTATCAAGAAAACATACAAACATTTTTAATAAGGTTTTATTTATAGTCGCCCAACTACATGGTCTTTTAGCGACTTTAACATTTACAGTGTAAGGTTTTGCAGTATAAACTAAAGAAACAATACAACAATAATTACAGCATTGTTAACTAAAAGAATGAAACAACATAAGATTTTAAAGGTATGAACAATAAACCTAACAGTTGAATCACGGTTACAGAAGAATTAATAATAAGATTTACAGAGTATGACAAACACAGTAATACGGCAATAATTACAGCCGATTTAATAATCATGTAGCAAGACAACATTTAAGCAAAATGAATACTAAACACAATATAACAACCATGTCTACAGCAGAATTAATAAAAAAATTACCATTAGGTAGGTATATATCTTCCATTAAGAGTAATAAGTTGCGATTCATACTATAAATATTATAATTCATTATTACAATAGCTTTTACAAAGCAGTGTCTTTTAAAAACTGTAATATCCTTGGCACCATGTTGGTTTCACTGAGAGCTGTAGAATCTTTCGGAATTTCGTTCTTCTTTCTCCATCTGTGGTTCCCCCAGGAGCCTACTGCGGTACATAAGGGAATTGGCGATCTCGGGGTCCCGAGCCACCCTGACACCCTCGATGTGGGTTCCTCTTAGTGGTGAGGGGTCAGACAAATCTCCCACCCAGGTGTAGACCGTGCGTGGAGACCCGTGTCGGTGGGAAGGTTTGTCCTGCTGGTTGAGGGATGCGCATCTGAGCTCGTTGCAGTGTTCTTCTGAATCCGACGAGGGTGCGCATTTCCAATACACTACTTTGGTTTCTGCTACGCCTAAACGGGAGGTTAGGGACTAGCCCGCCCCTAATCAATCGGCCAGGACTAGGTACTATACCGAAATCCAGGGTGAGTGGGACGGCGAGCACGCTATATCCCCTGTGTAGTTCTGTCATCCCAGTGCGATGACCCCTTGTTGGGCTCCGTGGTGGGTGGGGAGCACTGGGAGATGAAATGCATACAATTTCTTATGGCAAACCCTGATATGAAACGTGGAAAAGAAATAGCTGAGTCTTTTGGTCTTCGCTATTTAGTTATTTGTAGAACTGAGGAAGGTCGAAAGTTTAGTACCCTTTCATTATTCAGAAGGGTTTAGATAATGTTGCCGTCCCTGTATAATCATGTACTCGATCTCACAATGGCACGCTCCTGGTTGAAGCAGTTTCTCCGACGCAGGCTGCAAAAATCTTGAAAGCCAATATGTTTGCGAACTATCCGGTGCACGTTGAACTGCATAGGACCCTGAACTCCTAGTGATGTGTTGTAAATACCAGCGCATTGGACGGTATGTCCAATGAGGAGATTCAGCAAAACTTGGCGGAACAAGGTGTGACAGGTGTATATCGAGTTCATCAAAGGAACGAGATGAACTAGTGCCCACTCGTACCCTGTTTCTTACCTTTGATCGGGTAGATCTCCCGAAAAGGAGTAAGGCAGGGTGTGAAGCTATTGAAGTGAGGCAGTATATACCCAATCCATTGAGGTGTTATAAATACCAGACCTTTGGCCACACGAGTGATTCATGTGATGGAGTTGCCACTTGCGTTGACTGCGGGGAAGTCAAGCATGACAACCGCAACGTGTGCTAACTGCAGTGGGAATCATTAATCAAATTCCACAGAATGTCCCGGTGAGAAGGCGATCCAAGAGATCCGGGTAAGAGAGAGGGTGTCCCTCGTGGAATCCCGGACACTCTTGCGTATTCATCAGCCTTCTGTACTAGGACCGTTACCTATAGTGCAGTTGCAGCTAAGCCGGTACCTACACGTGAAATCGCAACACAAACTAGCGAAATAAACGGGGAAGTAATATCCGAAACATCAATTACACCAAGATCACCGCCAAGGCAACAAAAATCAGCACGAACAACAATGAGCGCGCCGACCAAGTCCAGTCCTAAGAAGGATTCAGCCAAGTCACCGCCGAAAGCATCTACTTCAAGAACCTGTGAACCAGTAATAGATAATGTATTTCCAAGGAAATTTAAGACCTCGTATGACAAAACTAACTTCCTCAAGAAATATATTAAGACCAGTGAAAGGAAAGCTAGCCAGCACAAAAGTCCGCGAACATCTCCGTCAACATCTGAGGAATCATCTGGAGAGGACGCTGATCGGCGACTTCCATCTTCGCCGGTCGCAGTTTCCGATCCTTTCGAGAGACTGGATCCGAAGTTACCAGTGCAGATGTCGTCCTCTTCCATTGACGATGTGGAGCGGGTAGACCCTGTCCTCACTTCCCAAACGTCAGTGAGGAAAGGGCAGGAAAAACCTGCTGAAAGTGCTAGCCCAGGCCCAAAGAATAGGAACAAATTGGTTCGACCACCACAGGGCAGGTAGCTCTTGTCATGGTAAGCTGATATTGAAAGTAGTAATTTCTTATGCCTGTTGGTATTTTATTGGTAATTATAGATTTTTATTATTATTAATTTTTAACCACTTGGGCTTCTTTATTTTATTGTCAATGTTGTTTTGATCTGTTTTTTAAGTTTGGAATAATTTATATCTGGCTATTACCATGAATTACTTTTTTTTGCAAGGGCGCTGATGACCATGCAGTTGAGCGCCCTTATATACAAATCAATCAATCAATCTATCTATCAATCTGAGTTATAGAGAACAGCTTGAGATGATGTGGATGATTGTTACTCTTTTTGGCATCTATCACAGTTCGGAGAGTGTTCTATGGAGAGCTGGAAGCTGTGTGAGTTTTCTGTGACCAATTCTGATCCTGGTGACGGCAATCTGTTTCTCTGTTCCTGACGTTTTAGAATTTTAAGAAAGATTTTTCTTTCAGGGTTGGGTAATATATCATGAAGTTTATTGATGGGATTTTTGGGCCATTGGTAAAACCAGTTGGATTTTATTTTCCTGGCTATGTATTTAATGTAATCGTGATGTGTTGTGTGTACTATCACATTCTGTGGATGTTTAGTGGCTTCACTTGCCTCGGAATTAGCTTTCTGGCTGCCTTCTATTTGTTTGTGCGAAGGTACTCATGTTAGAATTACTTGTTTTCCTATGCTTGCCGCTTTTGAGTATATTAATATTATTTCTTGAACTAGAGCGTTTGCATTTGTCTTCCTTTGTATGGCTAATAGTGCACTCAGTGAATCGGTTTCTTCAGCGATGTAACCAAGACTTTCCTTTACAGCAAACAGTTCACATGAGAAGATAGAGTAATAATTAGACAGCAAGTAAAGTATGGTGAGTTCTGGAAGGACTGACACAAAACTATGGTTGGTATCTGTTGCTGAACCATCGGTATAAATGTGTTTATAATCAGAGTACTTTTCTTGGATCTCTTTGAAGACTATTCTGTTGTTTCACGTTTATTGTATTCAAGTATATGCTTCCAAGGAGCCACTCTAGCACATTTTACCTTACATACAGTTATTTGGGGAGGCTCCATACATATTCTTCCAGGTATCTGGATATTCTTGCAGAGAAATCAAGCCGATTGTGTTTCATTAAGTTTATTTCTAATTTTTTTTATGAATATGTACCTGTACATGTGGAAGTCTGGGTTGGCAACAATCTTCTTAGGTATTTCCTCCCAATTTCGAGTGGTAATTTATCTGCTTCTATTATACAACCATTTGTTCTTCTATTTAATCATTAATAGACAAACTTTTCCCCATTTGGTTATAGATAGCTTGGTTATGTGACGACTTACGATAGAAGCACCATTTATTTCTGCCAAACCCTAACGAATTTGAAAATTTAAAATAATAATTTATACCGAGAGTACTAGCGAGTAACATTAATACGGTTGTAAAGAAACGATATACAGATGGATAAGTAGTAGCGAAAAAAAGCTTCCGTATGTTAAAATCAATGTATAATCTAAGACAACAAATCAAAGCCATGAAGTTTGGAAGATAAGGAAAGATCTCCAAAACTGACATCTTACTATGAGAAACCGATACACTGGAAAATGTCAAATCCTATAAGTATCAGAGACATACACTACAGGTAACAGCCGAAACTTTCACTAAGCATATAGAGGATAAATGCTCGATAAAGACCATGTTCGACGTAAAGAACCAGAAATTCTCTATGGGTGCCATACTATGACGTTTCTATATCAAAACAGCTCTAGCCGCGTGCCACGCGATCAGCAAAGTATTAGCACACCTAACAACTGCAAACATGAGGAGACTCGAGGCAGTGAAAGCAACCTTCCTCAAGAGAGCCCTCCTAGTATCTAAATCAACCCCATACTTATTGGGAGCACAGACTTATTTGTAAAAGGAATAAAACAGAGCTATGGCCTTCAAATTACATCGACGTATGAAGAACACATTAGAATAAGGGGGAACAAAAAGCAGCAAAGGTAGACCCGAATTCATTTCTATAGCAGCCATGAACACCGCAGAATGGAAAAAGCTTAACTACCAGCTACAACACCTATAAACTTGAACCGCGGCACATGGATTCCATCACCAGATCTTTACACAAGGACACCATCTAGCGTCAGAACTATGTACCTACAGCCTCTCTGGTCAGTTTTGTGGTAAATATCACATACTTTCATGCCAATCATGGACTCAATCACTGAAGTCTGCGCAAAAGTCGATCGTACTTGACCACCACAGCACTGCATTTATTCATATTGTCGCCGATCGCATTGTTGGTTGGTGCCGCAGCCGCAAGCCGCAGCCGACGCGTGGACGAATGCTGAAAGCTTGCGAGAGGGAGAAAGAGACAGATGTCTAGATAGTAGCATCTTTCTGTTGCCATCGCGAAAGCTCCTCAAACGTCGGCTGCTTTCTAGAACAAAGACTCGAGGTATAAAAGCTCACAAGTGTTAGAGCGCAGTCAGTTGCTAGTTGAGTTGAGTTGTGTGGTGTTGTGCAGCTGTGTTGTGATTTTAAATGTAATCGTGCATCTGAACTGTACCTCAGCGACTTCTTTTGTTTGTTTACGTTTGACAGTGGATCTAGACAACCCTGAGGACTGATTTGTGTATGGCACCTCCTTTTACTGCTGCAAGGGTTGTACAAAGTTACTGTTTACCCGATATAGCGTATTTTAAGCTTCTGCAAACAAGACTAATTCTACGAACCCGAGAAGTAACAATATGTACACATTTTGATCAATAAATATTATATATAGAGGGTGTATATAAATGAATATTGGGGTTTTAAATCTTTATAATATTTAATACATCGAACTTAGTTATAGATAATATGAGAAATGAAAAAGCAACTCAAAAACAGTTTTACCAAAAACCTTATAAATGTTCAATGTGACTACCCTTTTTTTACACGGTAAAACATCAAGTCTATAGCCAAGTACTTCTTCTAGCGGTATCTTAATTTAGGAAGGTCAGCTGATAGCGGAGGCACGTACACACGATCCTGGATGAAGCACCAAAGGTAAAAATCACATGGCGTTAGGTCAGGAGAACATGGAGGCCATACATAGCAGGCTCTGTCATTGGGGTCCTTTCGGCCTATTCTGCGTTCGGGTATAGTGACGTTCAACCAATCACGTTCTTCGTTATACCAGTGAGGTAGCGCACCATCTTGCTGGAAAATGAAGTACTCTGGCTCATTTTCTTCAAACTGAGGGAAGAGCCATTGCCCTAGTATATCAAGGTAAAAAGTGTCAGTTACAGTAGGTTCACTAAAAACGAAAGGCAAGGCCCATAAACTTTTTGCTGTGATACTTAACAAAAACATTCTCTTTAGGGGAATCTCGTTGCATCTACACCATTTCGTAAGGATTTTCTGAGCCCCACATGCGCACATTATGAGTGTCAACATGTCTCCTAAGATGAAAGGTTGATTCATCACTGAAGACAACACGATCCCTAAAATCGTCATCGTCATGAAACAACACGTCTTTTGCGAAGTTGGCACGTAATCCGTGGTCTGTCAGCTTTAGAGCCTGTAATAAATAAACAGTAAGTACGTAGCCGTAAGCTTTTTCTTACAAATTTCCTAACAGTCGACACAGGAACTTGTAATTCACGACTAGCCTTCCGGACTGATTTCTTTGGGCTACGAGTGTGCGACTCTCACTCGCTCAACAGTCTCTTCACTTACTCTTGGTAGTCCCATGATCTTCCCTTTACAAAGGCAGCCGGTATCTTCAAACTGATGATACCATCTCTGAATGTTATTATCACAAGGGGGATCACAATCAAACTTAATGCGGAACGCACGTTGCACAGTAACTACGGATTAGGTCTTTGCAAACTGCAAAACACAAAACGCTTTCTGTTTACTAGTCGCTACTGCCGCTGTCTAGCGGATTGCAGCAGAAACATTGCACGCACATGCGCACTGGTGCCAACAGACAATGGTGTCAATATCCAAATTAAACTGATCAATTAGCTAACCTCCTGATATGAAAAACAAATCTACCAATACAGTTAAGGCATTAAGGATTAAGTGAACTGATTTAGTAGGAATCGATGAGCTTGAGTTTCTAGTAATCAGAAAGATACAAAAGGGGTAGTCCCAGTTCTGAAAATCAGAAAGGTACAAGAGTGCTTTCTGAAACTGTCGGCCTCAGCGTACGGCGTATAACGTGGCCACCCAAAGAGACATTCCCTGGAGGGATTATTTGGACACATTCCACCAGAGTCAGAATGAAATATCTAGATGTGAGGAAATCCTCTGTATCGTAACCTGCCATTTCTAATCTGCCTTGTGTTTCGCCCCGACTCATGGAAGTTTCCATAGGCCTTTATATGCATCAAAGTGCTGAAATTCGACTTTGTTAGTATGTGTGATGGTATTACTTTATTACAAGTAGTTCCATATTCTGGCAAAAACTGCCAAATGTTTACTGTATGATCTCAGAAGAGTCCACAAAAGTTCACCTCATTTCCGTGCAATGAAGAGCTGAAGAGTGTGAATAGGGTGCAGGTATTGAAAAGTTATTGCCCTTTCCACAAAGCTTTTAGCATTTGTTGTTTTCCAGCAAGTTAATACGCTATACCTCTTATTTCATTTTATTTTGATTCTACTCCCGCAAATGGAATTGTATACTCTACGCGTTGCAGCTCTTTTACAATCACTTATATGGTATCCTGCGTAATAAAGCTAAGACTAGTGCTGCAAATTGATCCTTCAGGAAGACAATATCATCCCTTCCAACAATAGCTTACCGCCATTTCATTTACGTAAATACTGTTTGATTTTTATAGCGTAGCAGTTCAGTGGGTGTTGTGTTCATTAACTGACACTTCCTCATGATTATTTACGCATGATTAAAAGTTGTTAAACTATTTATAAAGCACTTATTTCACAATATTGAGTCAAAAGTCTGCTATTTTGCAAAGATATTGCTACACCAATTTCACTGCTTATGCATTGTCTACATTCTTCGCTCCTCCAGGTTTAATCTGAAAACCTTTGTTACCGAACGTTACCCAAGTGAGGAAATATAAAACTATTGTGATGTTGTGCTATACTAAAAGCTTTGGGAGATTGGCACCATACACTTGAAGATAAATAGGAGTAAGTAGCCACTCACTTAGCGGAAACAAAAGTAGTATCATCACATAAGTAGAATCTTCTGGAGCCATCCTTCTAACCCCTAACTCTCTAGACAGATCCATTGGCTTCACAAGTGAAAGTTGTTGCGAATAAGGTGTAAGTTAGGAAGTCAGTGAGTTGGCGAGTGTGTTTCCGATGCTACATCAAGTGCTCTTCCGCAAGTGTTTGTGACGTCAGTAACGAGTACAGCAATTGCTACTTCTGCGAGAGATTAGAGATGTCTTACGTTGGATTCTCAACCAAGTAAGTCGCCCGAAGGCGCGTATTTCATTAATCGTCTAGGTTACAAAGACAAATGAAGTAACAGATAACTGAACCAGAATATATTCCTGAAGTTCCGGGGACAACTTGGTAAACTGACAATTAAAACTGGACAGAGTTGCTGTATGTTTATTGGACACTGAATATTCCTTGCTCATTGGCAACTAAAGGGATGCCCTTATATAGAGTAGGCACATAAAAGTGATCTATTTTTCAAAATTTAAATAGAAGAATACCTGTGAAAGCATGAATTTTATTTGCCCGAGTAGTGATTTCCCCCCCCCCACACACACACACACACACACACAAAACACACAAACACATAGAGAGAGTGAGAGAGAGAGAGAGAGAGAGAGAGAGAGAGAGAGAGAGAGAGAGAGAGAGAGAGAGAGAGAGAGAGAGAGAGAGAGGATATACAACAATTCAGAGCAGAAATTCTAACGAAGTATTCGGGAACTAGCAATTAAATAATGACAGGGATTTGAGGGATGTAAAGAAAGGTTACTACTGGCAATCCCAGGTCTGTTCAGGTCAATTCATAAAGATTTATTTGTTAATGAACATCCATTGCTCAGGGAACCAACCTGTGCCTTGATATATTGTTAGGTCCCAGGAGTAATCTTTGAAGGAAGCACATGGGCGGTTAAGCCAAAGAGATCCCCAAAGTAGCGATCGTGATTGCAGTACCTGTAACTTTAGGGGAGGCAAGTGATGCGTATGTCTATAAGGAAGAATGGGAGGAACAATTATTCGTTGCACCGCATAGTACCTGAAAATGAAGGGAAAGTGGGGGATGGAAAATATATAGACTTACATGAGAGATGGGGGAGGGAGGGTTTAGCTTTGTTAAGGATAGTAGTCATATTGCGAGGAATTCATTTTATGTGGAAGTAAATTAAGCATAGAGCACTATATAGTGAAATAGAAGGAAATAGAAAATAGGAGGAAAGTAATACCACATTAGAACTGCGATATTAACATTAAAATTTCTTACTATCAAGGGACGGAGAAGGATAAGGTAGATGGGAAAGTACGCAGGCAAAATCTGAGATGGATGAGAAGAGTAAGGAAGCTACGAGTTTGGGAAACACAGGGTAATTTTAGGTCAAACGCTTAAGGATAAGAACAGTGGTAAATAGCCATGGAGCCAGTAGGACAATTAGCACGTAAATATAAGCAGCTTACAAGTTTATACTTAGAAAGTCCTGGAAAAACGTGGCTGGAATTGTAAAAGGTATGATACGTTTAAGCAGAAATAAGCCAAATAGCTACAGTGCATCAGTAATATATCAGGTTTCTTCTTTATTTATACTTTTATTATGGACTTACAAAGCAGTGTAAAACATCATTACACAACGTTTCATTAAAACTTGGGACTTAAAGTTAGTAGTTTATACATATTGCCGTGGTAATTGGCATTAAAGTTTCGGCGCAAATCGATAACAGACGGTGGATAACTTTTCAGGGTAATAAAGACCCTGCATAAGCAGTTAACGATAGCGCGGCCAGTGTTCACAAACAACCAGCAAACAAGTGTAGCTAAGATAAAGGACTGGCCGGCACAGATAGAGTGAGTGAGTGAGTGTGTGGTGTTGTAGGGCCCGTCGACAACAAGGTCATTTGGGCCCGGGCACAGATGGATTTCACGTTTGGAAGGTTCTAGTGATATCTCGATTGATAGAGAAGAGCTGTTTTCCTTATTTGCTCGAGAAGTCTCCCAAATTATGACTGAGATATATAAGAGTTGGTGACACGCCAGCCGGACAGTTGTAAAACAGTTGTAACCAGAAACAGCTGTAAAGTGTTGTTGATGTTGTAACAAGAGTGTTGTAATGAGAGGTGATTAGAACGTTGTTGTTGTCATCGAACTTGGTAGATTGTGGTATGTATGTGATGTAACGTTGTTACGTGAGAATTTATCAGTGTATTTCTACGGAAATAAAGGAATTTAGAATTTCTGCAAATTGGATTTTTAATTCTACGAACCCACAAAGTCACAATATGAAGAAAAAGGCGATGATGATAATAATAGTAGTAATGATGATGATGATAATATTAGTAGTAATGATGATGATGATGATGATGATGATGATGATGATGATGATGAAGATGCATGATGATGACGATAATAAATGATATAAAGTTGTCTACCAACAAAAAGAATAAAAATTATCTGAGTTGACTGATAACGCCATACATCCATCTTCATACATAGTGTAAAAGAAGATTTAACTATAAATTGTTGGCTTTTTATCTAAATGGTGATTAAACAGAATAAAATATTTTCAAGCACATAAAATAGGAATAAGTTACTTTCAATTATAAGTGATGGAGCACCAGCCATAATTCGGAAGAGTAAAGGCACAGTGACAGTACAAGAGACTCAGTTGAAGGAACCGAGTATAGTGGAAAGTCTGAAGTTCATCACCGCTGCCGAAAAAAAAAAAACGTATCCTTGCGAGGTAAACTGACATACGAGATGTTATAGACGTGGTATATATACTAAAAATAGACTGTCAAAAAATATCCTCTCTGCAAACTATCCCTTACATGAAGATGTTTTAAAATGTTTAATTTTCTCAAAAATGATCTAATAACCTTTTTATATACAGAGTGCCCCGGATGTATACCTCATGGAAATGTTATTTACACACAACAAAATGAGACAGGCATACAGATTTGTTAGGCATGCTCCACAAGACATTGGAAAAGCATAGAAACACGTTTCTAAGTTTTTGCTTTCTCTTGGTCCCATTTCATAGATTGTTGCGGAGAAATAACACTTCAAAGAGTATATACATAAGTTTGGGACACACTGTATTTAATATTCCAGAAAGAAAACTCCTTCATTCAAACAAAACATATGAGATAGAAAAATAAAATACTATATAATAATGTCAAACTTCTAAAGCTCACAATTTATTTCCAAAAAATATTTTGGTCTTAGGCATTTAGATGTATTAGCTATTATTTGTTTGAAATGTTCAATATTTCATTTATGAAGTGCCTTCGCCATTCAGCTTTTTGTCATCGTGTTGCAAATCAATTGCAGAAGCTATATACAAACAAACGGGAAAAGATAGGCATGTATATATAACAACTTTTAATAAAGAAGAAAATGGAATGAAGTTCAAGCACAAGGGAATACCACTCTTCATTTTCCAGCTTCACAGAAATCGCTTTGTTCTTCGGATCACTACCCTCCCTTATGAACCACCAGAAAAGTTCTCTTTGGTTCACATATATAGCTGCCTTAATCTATCGTGATCGGTTTTAATTGAAACATTTCAATCTTTGAACTTTTAGGTTAAGTTACTCTGCATTTTCATGATTTTAAACTTATTTTCACAGTTATGTTCACTTTCATATCCAGCCCGCATCTCTGGCGTGGTGGTAGCGTGTCTGCCTTATATTGGAGTGGTCCAGGGTTCGAATATAAGTCAGGGTGAGTTTTATGATTTCATCCGTGATTTTCCCTAATTGTGAATGGCGAATATCGGACCCTGCGCTCTTTGAGCATTATTTCACCCATTTCATTTCTCATCCGGTACAACAATCTTCGAGAACGTTGATGCAGTATTATTATGAGGTTGTGGAAGCCTGGCGTTGTGTCAACTTAAGACTTTTAGAATCTGGACGATCTCATTTGCGTTCTTGTGTTGTCTACCGCAGCTAGGAAGAGCTAATGAGAGTTTACTATCAGAGGGAGTGTGGGCTTATCCTTCAATACGAATGTCGGGTAACTCTAAACTCCATGGACCCTGGACTCATTTGAGCAGCATTTCATTGTCCGATATGACTTAACGTTGGAGGACGTAAATTACTAACAAACAAAAATTCAAAACTTGGCATTTCAACGAGTTTTAATACTTAAAACTCTATTGTCGTTATTGAAGATAGGCCGATCACTAATTTACCCAAACAATATAGAAATAAATATTAAAAGCAGAAGCATTATTAACAGTGAAGTATTCTTCATATTTAAGTTTGAATTTATGAGTCACTATGTTTATACTCAGTCTTCACTTACTTGTTGTTGTATAACTGAAACGTTTTCAAGATCATTCGATCTCATCCTCAGCTGTTTGGTGACTCACCAAACCGCTGAGGATGAGATCGAACGATCTTGAAAACGTTTCAGTTATACAACAACAAGTAAGTGAAGACTGAGTATAAACATAGTGACTCATAAATTCAAACTTACATATAGAAATAACTGAAAGAAACATGTCGACAGTATTAATGATAGCCGCATTCCAAAATTTTAGATTTAGTTTTTAGATTACAAACCATTACGTAGAAGAAATATTGGTAGACCAAGAAAGATTGATTCTACACTTTTAATTTAAAGTGTATGAGACTGGAGCGAGCCTTGATGGCCTAAACCGTGAAAAGTTAATGACGACTCTTATTTCACTCACAAAAATAATACTCTGATAAACTCTTAAATTTATCCGTAGATAAAGGTTTTAGCCCGTCTCTGTAACGTGGTGTTAGCATGTCTGCCTCACATTCAAGAGGTCCCGAGTTCGAATCTCGGTCATGGTGAGTCACCTGGATGAGGTTTTTTTCCGGCGTTTTCCCTTATCCTGAAAGATGAATGTCGGATAACTAAGCTCTACGGACCCCGGGATCATTTGAGCATCATTTCACCCATTCAAATCATCGTCCGATATGACTAAACGTTGGAGGACATAAATTACAGAAAAATATCCGTAGATGGGTAATTGACCTCAATTTATAATATTAAGTTTAGAAGTAACACATTATATTTACGTTCTTTACAACACATCATTGTTGCGATCTGACCTCGACGAAGGGGAGACGCTCAGTAAGCTTAATGGTACCCCAAAGATGGCAACCGATATTACTTAAAAAATTATACGTTAACCTACTGATTGTTTCAAAACAATGTTTATTTAGCTAGCTTTTAATTCTTCTTTATTAATTTAAAATAATCTTTGGCCATCCTTACTGTTCTCGTTAATTTTACAGTTAACTATCAATACATATTTAAATGTTTGTAATATACTGAGTGATGGTATCAAAATAAAAAATTCAATGCCATGTCCGAGATTTGAACTACGGATCTCCTGGTTTCCGTCCAGTCGCTCTTATGCATTGAGCTACCATGGCCAACGTGCCGTCCTGAAATTAAATTTTCCAATTCAGTCATATACGAGGGCTATCCAGAAAGTAGATTACGTTTTCGTCTGTTTCCGCTAGGGGCGGGGCTAGCGCGGCCATCTTGGGGTCAGAGCGTTGCGCAGCTCAGTCGGCATCTAGCCGTGCTAGTGAGAGGTTTGTGCTGTGCTCCGTTCAGATACTGTGACGGTTTGAAATGTCTGCGTTAATTGAAAATCCCGCGAGCTGCAAGGTGCGTGCAGTAATAAGGTTTCTGACTGCAAAAAACTGTAAAGCGATAGAAATCTATCGGCAGCTTTGTGAAGTGTATGGGGACAACATTATCACTGAAGGTGGAGTGCGTCAGTGGGTCATCAGATTTAAAAATGGCCGAACCAATGTTCACGACGAAGATCGAAGTGGGAGACCCAGCATAGTGACTGCCGAACTTGTCGAAAAAGTCGATGCTAAAGTCCGCGAAAATCGAAGGTTCACAATAACGGAACTTTCTTTGAGTTTTCCACAAATTTCGCGAAGTTTGTTGCACGAAATCATCAGCAAAAAGCTTGGTTACCTCAAGTTTTGTGCAAGATGGATTCCAAAAATCTTGACAGAGGACCACAAAAATCAGCGAATGGCTGCAGCGTTGAACTTTTTGGACGTTTACCATAAGGATGGTGACTCTTTACTCGATCGCATCGTTACTGGTGACGAAACATGGGTGAAACACATGAACTGTGAAACGAAATTGCAATCAATGCAGTGGGGGCACACAAGTTCTCCCCAAAAACCCAAGAAATGCATGCAAACAATGTCGGCAAGGAAGATGATGGCGACTGTTTTTTGGGACAGAAAAGGTGTGATTTTGGTGGACTTCCTGGAAAGAGGCACTACAATAAACTCTCAAAGGTATTGCCAAACTCTCCAACACTCAGAAGAGCCATTCAAAACAAGCGCAGAGGAATGTTGAGCTCTAAGATCTTGTTGATTCACGACAACGCCCGGCCCCACACGGCAAATGTCACTCGTGAAGTTCTTGAATCTTTTAAGTGGGAGTTGTTTCCTCATCCGCCGTACAGTCCCGACCTGGCACCGAGCGACTTCTACCTATTCCCAGCAATGAAGAAGTGGCTGGCTATGCAGCGTATTGATGACGACGCACAGCTGCAAGAAGAGGTAACGAAGTGGTTGAAGGCGCAGGCGGCCGAATTTTTCGACGAAGGAATTTCCAAGCTCGTACATCGCTACGATAAATGCCTTAATTTGAATGGTGACTATGTCGAAAAGTAGTATTTGAGTGTGGCTTTCATCTGTATATAATAAAATTTGTTTCCTATACTTTGTTTACTTTTTATTCCAAAACGTAGTCTACTTTCTGGATGGCCCTCGTATACTCAATAGTTAAGTCTAAATACCTAATAATAAACAGCTAATACTAAATACGTAATGTCAGAACGGCACGTTGGCCATGGTAGCTCAATGGGTAAGAGCGACTGGACGGAAACCAGGAGGTCCGTGGTTGAAATCCTGGCCATGGAACTGAATTTTTCATGTTCACTATATCAAAAATCTTAGCCTATATTAGGCTGCTGTGAAGAAATGATTTATTTCCATCAATTAACCTAAATACGTGGGCTGTTCAATAAAGAATGATCATTATTTTTACAACGTACTTTTACTCATCCTCATAATTTTCATGGTCCTTATCAAAATAGTCTCCCCTGAATGCGATGGACTTGTAGCGTTTCTGCCAGTTTTCAAAGACATGCTGCAAACCAATTTTAGAGAGATCCTTCAAAATCGCCTCCGCAGCCTTCACCAATGCTTTTGAAGATGGAGAATACCTCCCACGAAGGCGTTTCTTTAAGTTAGGGAATAGAAAGAAGTCACACGGGGCTAAATCCGGACTATAGGGAAGGTAAGGGGTTCACTTCACGTTGATTTTTGCAAGAAATTAAGCAACATTGGCAATATGCGGCAGCGCATTATCGTAGTGCAGCATCCAGTCTGCTTCACGGAAATGTGGTTTTTTGCGGCCAATATGGACTTGCAATGTTTTCAGGACATCCCTGTAGTATTGTCCAGTAACTGATGTGTGTGCAGGTACAACATGCTGATAAACCATTCCATGAATATCAAAGAATGAGATGACCATAACTTTCCCAGCAGAAGCAACCACTTTTGCTTTTTAGAGGGCTGGTGATGAAGGAGATTTTCACACTGAGCTTTCCTGTTTGCTCTTACTATCAAAATGATGTAGCCAAGTTTCATCAGCAGTGATTACGTCTGAAAGAAACTCCGGATTTTCCTCTAACATCAACTATAACTGTATGTTATCCCCATGTCTGAACTTACCTATTTCTTACAGGCGGGAACCAGGAGTACCAACAATGAAACTACTACGGCGTGTTTGTTTCACATTAAGCTAACATCATATAATAAGATTGAATTTTAATGCAAAAAAATGATGACCGTAAAAAAATTATGTTCATTATTTATTGAACAGCCCTCGTAATAGGAATTTTATAATGAATCCTGAGATTCAAGTACTTACGATAGTAAGTCGCCACAAACGGTGCATCTCGGATACGAGAGTCCCTAGTGGTTTACGGGGGAAATATATGAGTCAACTGGAGAACTTAATGTCAGGACGCCACGTGGGCCATGGTAACTTAACTAGTTAGACCGACTGGACGGAAACCAAGAGATACGTGGTTCAAATCCCAGCAATGGCATTGAATTTTCATGTTGGCTGTCAGAAACCTTGGCCTATATATGACTAGTGTGAAGAAATGCTTAATCATGAGTTAACTTAAATATACTGGGTGAGTAAGAGGTATGGAACAAGCTTTTAACCTTGGTGTTTTAACTCAATGGAGTGATATGATTTAGTAAAGCTGTAATATATCAACATGCCCTCACATTTTGATTCCAAATATTTTTTTATTATTATTAAATGGCAAACATTTCATTTTTCTGCAGTGCAGCCCTCAAGACTCAGAACGTTCAAATACCCTTTCAAAACACAATTTAAATTTATTTGGACCTTACTGCATGTCTACTTAGAGAAGGAAAACGCATCATTACTTCAAATTGAGTCGGTTTTAAATTAAACAGTACACTAGTCAAGTGCTTCTCAAATTGTGGTCCGCGGAGCCCGCCATTCGAAAGGATCGCCGTCGACATAGCTGGACCATTCCCAGTGTCCGGCCGAGGTGACAAATACCTGATGGTGGCCGTGGACTATTACAAGTGCCCGGAGGTGTATGCCATCCCTGGCCAGGAGGAGAAAACAATCACAGACTGCCTCGTGGAGCAACTGTTCCTACGTTTTGGGGTGCCGTTAGATCTCCACAGTGACCAGGGCACCAATTTTGAGTCTAACCTGATGAAGGAGGCACTGGAAAGACTTGGGATGAACAAGACCAGCACAACACCACTACACTCGCGGCGAAGCGGTGCGAAGAACGGGTTCAAAGTGACGTACAGTACAGTGCGGAGATAAAAGCTTACCGAAACAGTGGGCGTAAAGAGACAAATTTCTGGAGAGTTCGGCTTTCTACTAACGCCCTCCTGATTGTTTGAGAAGATTCCACGAATTTCTGGAATAGTGAGTAACTATAAAAGGAGCCACAGCCCGCCACTGGAGACAGTCAGTAATTGGACACATGAACGTGAACAGCTGTAAAAATGTACTCTTTTGTGGTCGGTGACCTTGCAAGCTTTATGTGTATGGGACGTAATTCTGCTACTGTAAAGGTTGACAAAGTGTGCGTCTACAAAAATAAAGAGCAATTTCTGGTGTTTGTAACCTAGACTTTTAATTTCACGAACCCACAAGGTCAATATCTTGTGTAGTGTCAGGTCGATGACGTCAACTGAAAGTCTATGACAACTACTGGTATCAAATGAATTTCCGTATCAATTTTAATTAAAAAAATTAAAGTATATACACTTTTAAAATCTAAGGTGTATAGGAAATAACCCCAATTAAAGAGAAATTCAATGCCTTGACCAAGAATTGCAGTTGGACCTCGGATTGAGAACTTCACTCCATAGTACTCTCAATCATATTGATGCTTTTTATAGAAGTAAGTAGTTAAATCGTACGTACCGGTTAACCTAGTTTCAGAAACACTCACCACAAATATCCCTTCAGTGTGGAAGCGTAAAGTCTATTTCGTTGTCACTAGTCCCATTCATCAATCCCCTACCCATCTCTCTTTGACACCAGCTTTCTCTTATTCCATTGAAACGGGTAACGGAATTTTCTGCTTTCAAATGTTTCTGCCCCGCACTACACACTATCCGTCTAATACATCTCTTTAATCCTCTTTCGATCTTCTAAAACCCCTTACAGTTACGTACGATTCACTGCAATAAAGTAGCAATGTTAAACACCTATGTTTTGGCTCTTCCATTCCAAACCTATTACCATCACTTTTTAGTCTGCAATTTCCATTACTCTCGTTTCTAAAGTCATATTTCAATTTAATATGTATTATACAGGAACAATGCTTCCTTTTTGACATTTTTGACCTTCAAACTCACTGAAGTCACTTTTAACTCTTTCCAGCAACAATTATATATGGCTAAAGCAGGCTTTCAAATTAAATGGCATTCGGTAGAAATGTCTACCTTTAGAAGCCTTCATTACCTGTTTTAGGGCTTGCAGGTCACATTTCTTACAAATGCTAACTGCAGCACTATGAAGTCTGGTAAATGATAGAATGCACCCGCATGAAATAAATGATGATTATCATGCAAGTTCTATAGCGCATGATCACGCACACCTTATAAATCATTATGAGAATTACATCACGTAGGTTAGATCAGGAAGACAGCTTCGAGAGTTGTATTTCAGCCGGGAGCGAGGCCTGCAGTGCGTGTTACGTAAGCAAGAGCCTATATAAAAGGCGCTGTGAGTACAGAATCTGAGGGTTCAGTGAGGTGTAGCACACTGGATGACAATAATTTAATGTAACGATTTATTGAAGCACAAATATACACACAAGAAAGAGTTGGCTGATTTTTACAAAATGTTCCGTAAACCAGATTTCCAAGGTTGTATTCACTAGCCACATGTACATTGTATGGGTATGTTTGGCACGACGTATGTGTGTGAACATTGTTTTTTGTTATGAAATTAGATAAGTCCAAACACCAAAATACCTTGTCGGATCACAATCTAACATGCAACCTTCGATTACAAATTTGCCAGACATTACGTCCTGACATTGATAAACTAGTTAAAGAAACACGAAACAAAGTGTCGGAAAATGTCCACGTAATTCTGTTCTGAATGGGGCTCCTCTAATCGCAGAGAAAATTATTTTACGTTTTATTTTATTTACTTTATAACATGCCTGTCCTTCAGATATACTACGAGTTGAAATTTTATGTACTTTCTAAAAAAACACATTTTTCCCGTTAATTTACGTCCTCCAACGTTAACTGAAATGGGTGAAATGATGCTCAAATGTGTCCGGTGTCCATTGAGTTTCATACCACAGAGCCAAAATGTAATTGTTTATAAACTGTGACCATTTGTGTAATTAAGGCAGTCAAATGCTGTTCAATATAAAATGATCATAACTTTTACGGTCATAATTTTTCGTACTAAAATTCAACCTTATTATATCCTGTTAGCTTAACGTGAAACAAACACGCCGTAGTAGTTTCATTGTTGCAACTCCTGGTTCCAACCTGTGAGAATCAGGCAAGTTCAGACATGTTCACTACCGCCTTCTGCTGCAATGGAGATAACACGCGAAGAACAATATGCGGCTTTGAAATTCTGCTTTCGTCTCAACAAATCTTCAGTTGGGGCCTATACAATGTTACAGGAGGCCTATAGAGGGTTTGTTCTTCCCTACAGCACGGTTCGAATGTGGTTTAAAATGTTTAAATATGGGAGAAAATTGATTTCACAGGAAGGTGGACCCGGTGCCCCATTTAGGGCTCTTACGAAAAAAAAAAACATCACGGTTGGTGCCATTGTCAGAGAGGTTCGATGAATTATCTTAAGATCACTTTAAGAAATACTGAACATTTCACTGGGTGCCACCCACACGTTGGTGGCAGAAACATTACAGATGAGACATGTTTGTGCCCGATGGCTTCCAAGACTGTTGATTCCCGAACAAAAGGACATTCGTATGTAGGTCTGCATGCAGTTTAAGTTGATGTTAGAGGAAGATCCGGGATTCTTTCAAATGTAATTACTGCTGCTGAAACTTGGCTATATCATTTTGATCCTGAGAGGAAACAGCAAAGCTCAGTGTGGAAATCTCCTTCACCACCAACCCCCAAAAATCATTAGTGGTTGCTTCTGCTGGGAAAGTTATGGTCATCTCATTCTTTGATATTCATCAGTAACTGAGATATCCTGACAATACTACAAGGATGCCCTGAAAACATTGCAAGTCCATATCAGAAGCAAAAGACTACATTTCCGTGAAGCAGGCTGAATGCTGAATCACGAATTAAAGGTACGCTGTCAAAAAATTGTGATCATTCTTTATTGAAGCCCTCGTATTACCCCAACATATTGGTGTACATGCCACATATAATTCGACATTAATCGACACATAATGTACAAAACCTCTAAACCTGATCAGTAAAGCAGGATAATTGCGGGAGATTGACCCATCTAAGCTTAACTTCCAATAACACTTTGAATACTAACTTTCGGCTGAATTAGATAATTCCTGAAAATTTTAGGAAGCATCTGAATATATCAGGATATAGCACAGAAAATTCATAGAGGACGCAGATGGTTTGCCCATTGCTTCTTAATAGTACAAAGAGAAAATTTTGTGTTTGGTGGTAAACGTCAAGCATACAGCATTAGCTTAACTGCTGCGAAAGGCTTATATCGTATATAAATAACGATGTTAATCGTTAATCGTACATTAAAGGTAAGTGTACAGTATTATGTCCTCATATTTTCGCTTAATCAGGCATATTTTAATTAAAAAATAATATTCCTCAAATTAAAATTGATACAAATGAATTTAATGTTTTTTTTAAACTTCATAAACTATTTTGAGAAAAATGCATGCGTTAAAAGATTTATCGTGATAGGTTAAACATAATTGTATTACTTTTACTATCTCTCATATTAAACTCAAAAAAATCAAACTGTGTCCCAAAATATGAAACATTTTTGTGCACCTTACATCAGAATGTAGAAAACTAAGCCAACTCTAAGCTTTACTTTTGAGAAGAGGTATTGCTATAGAAAGGAGTTGGATACTTTTAAAGCAATTTATATGAACTGCTCTATACTGATTACTATGAAAAAAAAATCAGAAATATTACTTTTATTAGTAGCTATTTTAAAATACTTGATATTCTTCTAACTGTAAAACATCAGTAAAGGAAGGGAATTTCAGTTAACTTGTAAATTTTTTATAGCTACAGCGAAATGTATTGTGACTACTTGGATTACGTAAATTTAGAAATTTGGTTTGCAGAAATTTAGAACAACTTTCGCTGTAGTAAAAAGACGTGAACTTGACAATGAAGCTGTCTTCAAGGCTGACTCGGTGTTTTGCAGCACGAAAACAAATGAAAGAAATCATTACGGTACACTTCAATCGTCGACTGTCGCAATAATCAACAAACTACCGCTTCTAATACCTTGTCGGTATTTATACCTCCCCAACCATTGTTTCTAGAAAGTCGCAGAACTTCCGAGAACTTTTGCGGCCGCAACAATGGACAGAACTTTCCGGAGCCTCTCTCTGTCTCATTTCCTCTACTGGCAAGCGCCCAGCCCCGGCCCGCGGCAGCAGCTCAACGATACCACACGGTGACATTATAAATGGTTGTAGAGGATTAAGTTTATTCACAGGAACAAGAAATAGGAAAAAAATTTAATAATATGAATTGAGTACATCATAATTTTACTTTCCCTACAGAGTATGTACCAAATTGGAATACATTTTTTTCTACTGGAAATAGGAATAAGTGATTTCAAAGCCATCGCATAATAGCCAGCTGCTATAGCTTTAAAGTTACTGTATTCCGCTGTTCCCATTGTACTATAAAGAATAGTATAGTATTTTAAAAAGTCATTTCTACAAATAATTATGTCCTGTTCAATGAGAAGTAGATATGATTTTTAATGGTTTTGTTGTCGATTTGTTAGAACAGGCTACGTGTGTGCAACACAAGCATTGTTTTATACTAGATTATATACGAGTGTTGAATGAAACTAAATTGGGGTTACTAAATGCATCTAAAGTGAATAGCTCACAATGTAAGACCAGAAACAACTATGAAACATTTGAAGTACTTACGTTGAGGTTAGTGTGAATATTCTGGTTACTCTACCTTTCTTTAGAACATATAAATTTAAAATTTTATACAATTTGGCAAAGGAATTTGTGGCTGTAGTCTCATCCTGGGTCACGAAAGTGGAGAAAGGGAGAACATTTTGTGGAGAATTTCTAGCAGTAACCTTCCTTATTCTTAATTAAGGAAGCGGGACGAAATCTCTTAGCCAGGGAGATTTACTTCAACAAAGCAACTTCATTCGTGTCAGGCAATTTGCGCGTGTACATGTGTGCGCGTGCTGGAGAATGTTGCGTATCAGACAACAGCGAGGGTGTTGGGTTATTCATGCCTTATATTCCTTGGAGCTTCAAGAGAGGTGGAAAAAACTGTAAAGAATACTTGAGAACAGCGTCCTACGTGACTCCAGATGCTAACCCGGCCCTTCTCAGATCCCCTATCGAAACAACGAGCTCGCCAGGTGCGCATGACTGGAGCACCATGACATCGATGAAATTTTGTGAAAACGTCAGATTTTTCAATTTTCAGTTTTTTTTTTTGCGTTTTTATTTCGCTCTCTGCTACCTGAACACCTAGTAGCAGAATTCAAAAAGTTGAATTTGAAACAATCACATAAAACGTACAATGGATATGCGCATTCTAATGCCGCTTTATATTAAAACAAAAGCATTTTTAAACAAAAGACTGTGCGCGTGTCCCTTTGTGAAGATAACAAAAAAGCGGCGTTTAAATACCAACTTTTTATTTAAATATAGCCGTTTTCCAAAGATAGGAACAAACATTCTCATGTTCCCATCCATTAAATGCAAAATATTTCGACACGTTTTATTTTTTTTTTTTTTTTTCAAGAATAGTCAGCTATTTTGATGTAACTATGATATGTATCACATAATTTCAAGACAAATAAAATTTATATTTTAAATGATTCAGGGAGAGCCTCTGAACACTTCTTAGTTCTGGATGAACTTTTTGTAAATAGTAAACTGAAAGAAATAGGCAAAATCCTGCGATACAAAAATGTTGAAATGTTGTACTGCACACAATTTGACAGTGATTTTTTTCTGGAGACCATTTTCGCGATATTCCTTATTATTGTTTAAATTTTTACGTTTAATTTGCTCATAGGAGATTATTTTTTATGGGTGGAAGTTCCTTGTCTTGCTAAAATAGACAGTGATCTTTTTGATAATGACAGATACTTTATAATGCCTTTGTATTTAGAATTCCTTGGGCAAAATATGCCAAGACATCATTTCGTTTATTCTATACTTATTTAACTTAATATATGTAATGAAACATTAGTCGCAATTTACATGAAGTAAAAAATAAAATTTTAGTTAATTGATGGAAATTAATCATTTCTTCACACTAGCCATATATAGGCTAAGCTTTTTGATGGATAGAGTCAACATGAAAAATTCAATGTCATGGCTGGGATTTGAACCACGGATCTCCTAGCTTCCGACCAGTCGCTCTAACCCATTGAGCTACCATGGTCAACGTGCCGCTTTGACATTAAATTCTCCATTTGACTTGTATATTTCCCCAGTAGACGACTAGGGGCTCTCGCATCCGAGATACATTGTTTCTGGCGACTTACCATCGTAAGTACTAGAGTCCCAGTCTTCATCATTTAACTCTTATTATTTTAGTTAATTGATGGAAATTAATCATTTCTTCACATTAGCCGTATGTAGGCTAAGGTTTTTGATGGATAGAGGCAGCATTAAAAATTCAATGCCATGGCCGGGATTTGAACCACGGATCTCCTTTCTTCCGTCCAGTCGCTCTAACCCATTGAGCTACCATGGTCAAAGTGCCGGGGAAATATACGAATCAAATGGAGAATTTAATGTCAGGATGGCACGTTGACCATGGTAGCTCAATGGGTTAGAGCGACTGGACGGAAGAAAGGAGATATTCGTATGAGAACGGCCTAATTATAATGCTAACATTCCAATACAAATCTTCCAAAGATGCCACAGGAATGAATTTCTAATGAAAATCTCACCGTCTTAAACAATCACTTGAATGCAACATTTCCTGAAATCTTTTATTTTCCCACTAATTAAATCCTTTTGATTCAACTACATATGGGTTCGTAGAATTAAAAGTGCGAGTTGTAGGTATTCCAAATGTTCTTTATTTTCGTATAAATACACTATTAAGTTCTCACGTAACAGCATTCCGTCACGTACAACACAATCTACCAAGGTCGATTACAATAAACAGCGTTCTGATCAGCTCTCGTTACAACATCTTGTTTTTTTTTAAAAAAAAAATTATTTAAAACTTCATAAATATATATCTATGTATATAGATATATATTTTTCTTTTCCTTATTGTTTCCGTTTAATTACCTAGCTGTTTTCTGTACTTTCACACACATACACCATACAAATAAACACCCATGCCCAGGGCGGGACTCGAACCCACGACGCTCTACGCGGTGGAACGCTAGAGACATACGTTCTAACGACTCATGGCTACGAGGGCCGGCATTATTACACACTTCACAGCTCTTTACTGCTACTCACGACTCTCTTGGCGAGTCGTCGCCCTCTTAAATACCTCATTCATAAATTCGAGAGGTTGCTCGAACAATTAAGAAAACAACATTTCTCTGTCACTCAATATATCACTAGAACCTACCAAACGTGAAATCCTATCTATGCCGGCAAGTCCTTTATCTCAGCTATCTTTACTTACCGGCTCTTTGTGTACACTAGACGCGCTATTGTAGATAACGGCTTCGCGACAGTATTTAAGATACTTATAGGACAAGCAAGATATAGTTGTATGTCTTGGATTCTCTAGAAATAGCTGTGAGGACCGCTTCGTTATAAGGGGTTTATTTATTATGTTTAATAGCTGATAAACTTAAGGACAGATAAAAAAGTACCAAAATATATCGTTTTAACACTCAAATTTATTTCAAATAAATTTTACGCAGCTTCAACCACTTTCGAGATACCCTTTAGTACTGAATGTACCAAGACTTGCTATTTCTCTGCTATAATATTCAATTTTTGCCACATTAGTTGAAAGAGTGTACAGAAACCAGTCCACTGTTTTCCTTTTGTACGAGGGTCGTTTGGTATGTCTGGTAATTTTCCACGAGGGGATGGAAATGTTTCTTTTAACATGTTGGGTGGTAAGCTGATTATTCAAAAGACTGTATAGAAAATTTTAATGTGGTACAATGTACAGTTCGTTGTTGGTGACCATCCTAACTGGTCAGTGTGATACCTGCGATTGTAAATGGAAAGAAAAACATTTTCATTTGAAGGGCTAGACTATCGCACAAGTCAAAACTGAATTGGATGAAGTTCACGTGGACTCCGCACAAACACTGAAGAGCATTTACTTTAGGATCAATGAATTTAAACGTGGTCGTAGAAGCACCGAAGGTGAATCGCGCTCTTTTCGCCCAATTGATGTTTCCACACAGGACACCATTGACACAATCCACGATCTGGTTATGCAAGACCGCCGAATCAAAGTTCGTGAGATTTCTGAGGCTGTAGGCTTCTCAACTGAGTGAGTCTTGAATATCCTGCATGAAAAATTGACAATAAAAAGCTGTATACAAGATGGTCGCCACCATTATTCAGTCGATCAAAAGGGTGTCCAGAAGAACACTTCTACCGAGAGTTTGGCGATGATTTGCATCAATTTGTGACCGGGATGAAACTTGGATCTATAATTACACACCAGGGTCAAAACAGCCATCAAAACAATGGACAAAGACTGGTGAAAGTGCACTACAGAAGGCAAGGACCATTTTGTCAGCAGGTAATATGATGGCAAATTTCTCTCTTTTTTTTCTTTAATTCTCAAGGAAATCCTCATAGACTACTTGGAAAAAGCAGAATCATAACTGTAGTCTATTATGCTTCATTGTTGGATCGTTGCAATATAGGTTTACTGAAAACAGACCGAAATTGAAACGCAAAAAGTGCTGTTTCACCGGGATAATGTACCATATGACACATCAGCAATCGAAATCATGAAAATGTAAGAGTTGGGCTTTGAAATGGCACCTCATTCACCTTATTCACCAGAATTAGCCCCAAAAGACTTCTTACTGTTTCCAAACATTAAATTTGGCTTGGTAGTAAGAAATGTTCATCAAATTAAGTGATAGTGACTGTCAACGAGTATTTTGCAGACCTTGATGGAACTTATTTTTCCGACGGGATGAAAAAAGCTGCAACATCGCTGTATTAAGTGTATAGCCATCTGTTTCTGTTGTAATTTACGTCCTCCAGCGTTGTCATATCGGACGATGAATGAAATGGGTGAAATGGTGTTCAAATGAGTTCAGGGTCCATGGAGGTTAGAGTTACCCGACATTCGCCTTTTTAGGATAAGGGAAAACCTCGGAAAACCTTATCCAGGTAACTCACTTTGACCGAGATTCGAACTCGGGACCTCGGGACCTCTTGAACGTCAGGCAGACATGCTACCATCTGCGTTACCGAGGCGGGCAGAGGCATTAATGGAGGTGAGATGTTTATAGACGGCCCATTCCTACCGACCCGACTGCCAGTCTCACGCTCACTTACGCAAGCTAGAGGTGGGCATTCATACAGCCGATACGGGAAGGAGATGTGGTCAGCATCTCGGTATCCCCCAGCCGAAACTTTGGTTTTGGTGACCAGGTCCGCTTATTTATCCTAAGCTCCCCACTTTCCTCAGGATGCTCAGTGGGCACTGGTCCTATATATGTGGACTTAAAATCCGCACCCCATGGCTGTGATCGAACCCGGGCCGCTTTCCGTAACCAGGAGCCAAGGCATGCTGCCTTAGCATACGCCACGGGCGTCTGAAGTAGATAGATTATGCTTTCCTCAAGAATGTCTGCAGAAGCAGTAAAAAAGTAAACGATAGTATATCGAGAAAATAATACAAATCTAACGAAATAATGATTTGTTAAAAGTCTATTCATTATATTTTGTATTCGGTTAATGTTATCTACAGTCTGGTGAAACCCATTCGATTTTCAGGCATGGCACTTGAAAACCATAGCAGAATTTTACATTAACTTAAGAGTTTAGCTATGTATCCTTCATATGTAGGTAGAAAATTATAAATAATTAAATATATTATACATGTTTATGTATTTTACTTCATCCTAAACTCGTCGCTTTTAGAGGAAGTAAGGTACATCTTAAGTTTCCTTAAGGGCTAATTCTGGAAGGGGCAGAATTCTTTTCCCTAGTTTCAATGGTTTCTTATCTCACGCACATTGTATGCCAGATGTCTTAACTGTCCAGCTATCTCAAGTCTCCTTTCGTGTATGGTTCGCGGTATTCTTGAGTGTTCTGCTCTTCAAACGTGGTCATGTGATCCCTTCCTCCCGCCGCTACCTCGATCGCAACCACCCTTCCATCAATCTTCGTATCCCGGCGTTTCTTATTCTTTTTGCTTCTGATGTTCTAACCTCGCTTCTCTGGCAATCCATTCCAACTGCAATCAACTTATCCGCAAGTCTCTGGATCATTGGCCTTTCCAGGATTCGTGTAAAGGGGCTGGATCACAAGCAGAGCGCCTTGCTGTGTAAAACATTAACGCTCTCGAAAAGTTATGTAATTATAATCAAGATGATGGATGTTCTGTATACAGTGTGTTCCATTAATCTTCTCCAAGTCATATAAATTTTATCGCAGCACCAAATGTGTGTACAAGTAATACATACTTCACTTTGGTATCATTACTTTCATTTCCATGTTGAATTACAATTTTAGGACTAGCATCGTTGACCATGTAGTTTGATTTACTCACAAATGCAAGAAAGTTGAGAGTTAAGGAGGTATGTGTAAGGATTAATTATTTAAATATCATTTAAATAACATTTGCGGTTTCCCTGGAAAGGGCTTCACTGGAAATATATATTTTGAGACCCTGTGGATGCAAAAATTCAGGAAGGAAAACGATTGTAGGAAAACGATGGTGTGTAGTAAATCTAAATTCAATATTTCACTGCTACTCTTTCCAAAGATGTAACATCTAAAATAACGTATGTTTAAGGTATTTTAATCACAAATGAAGTCTGTACCTTGAATTTGGTGGAGGAAGGTTCTGCGAAATCAGCTTCTTGGTAAATGACCTCTTCATAACTGGTACAACGTAAAAGATAAATTTCTGTCAAATATGTAGAACTTGTTAAAGGATAAAGTATGTATAATGCATTTTTTTGGGGAATTCTTCCATGATATTCTTTTTTATTGCCTTAAAATATTTATAGTTTTACAAAGAGATATATCACTTTTTGGGAGAGGAACTGCTTGGGTCTTGCAAAGATAACGAAACTTCCAAGGCATTCCATAGACACCGTTGATAAGACTTGGCCTACTGCATTTTTGTAATCCCATTGTACCTACAAGGGAATATGCAATAACATCATTTCTGGAAACTTTTATATCAATTGACCTCAAGTAAACAAAGGAATGAGGTTTCGTAAAAATAATTTATGCCCTCTTTTATACTACCGTTGTCTCTCTTCTGAATAGTTTCCATTTACACAAAACACCTTCATTCAAAGATTACCTGTATTACAAAGATTTAAACGGAAATTGTGTTATTCAAAATACTTGCCCAATGCATCAGCACTGTTGCTTAAAGAGTTTACTCGCACATCTTCGGACTCTTTAATTATTCCAATAAGTGACCCATGGTACCATGGTTCCGTCTTTCCTTACATCAGCGTGCATTGCGGGTGGTCGTACGTTACGGCGATACAATGCTAAGGGAATAGAAGTTCTTTGCACAAGTGCGCAGACCAAGGAACAAAACCCGTGCTTCCTGTATTAGCTGCTCTGCCCCTTTTTATACGTTTGTTTCTTTCTCCCTGCAATTGTCAGGCGACACTTCCATAATATATTTGTACCCATCTTGACATTCTAATCTCAGGCCTAGCTTATGTAGGTTTGTGAATTCATACCCTACAGATTTAATTTTTCAAGGTTATTTCAACAATTAAGAAACCTCCCTCTATACGTCCTACTTATTCTTAAGTCTCTTTCTCCTCTCTTGACTACATATATAGAATATTTTGAAAGTCAGCAATGAAATTAGGTACTTTTCTGGAAATGTATTACAAGTTAAAGCATTAGTAAAACTTAGCTTCTGCTTGCTGTTCGATTGGGTAATATGCTCTTGCCTGATTTACAGATAATAGTTGTAATGTTTTTGTAATGTAAAGTCTACATAATTTGCATTTTTATTTAAATACTGTTTTATATAATGTTTTTATTATAACAAAATTATACATGGAATGCATTTAATAAGGAAATTCAGATAAATGTGATTTTTTTTTATTTTTCAAAATTACTGATTACTCTAAACTGCTGCATTATTTTTAAAAAGTAGGCTTATTTTTTATATACTTAGAAGAGGGAATAAGTATCCTAAAATAATTAATGAAAATTTGAACCGTGTCGAGAACTTGAGTATGGAAAATTATGAAAAATGTTCACGATAAAATCAGGATCAGGTTTACGTTGAGTGCACAATTGCTCAGTAAACTGTATATTTACTTATTTATCTTGGAAGTTCTGGGAATTTTCTTCGAAGTCCTAACCTTTCTGAATTACTTTTCCATAACTTTTAAATTGAAAGAAGTAATCTATAAAATCTTGATCCACAAAATCTGTGGAGCTTGTTAAGGTACATATCTATGTTGGAAGTTTTGCCCAAAAAGTTTGAGATTCGTTCCATTGTTTAAGAGACCGTGTAGATATTTTGAGTGGTCATAAAGGGAGCATTAAAGGAGCGTGGAACAACAGTTAAGATTTTTAAAAAATCTGAATTTTAAGTGATAATTTTATATACCATGTGGCTTATGACGTGAACATATTAGTAGTCACCACAAAAATGGGTTTAAATGATATGGTTACAAAAATGATTAACAATATTTTAAGCAGGAAAGTTTTCTTCGCGTAAGCTTTACAATTTACTAATACGATTCATTTCGAATGAACGAATTGAGAGATTATTCGGTGAAATTTTAATATATATAACTTTTGAATTCATGGTATTTAAATAAAAACGTTCAGACTCCTCTCTATCTTTAAAAAGAAAAATTATAAATATCTGAAAATTTTCCTTAGTGTGGAAGGATTTGTTTGAAACACGAAGTCTTAGAATGTGCTGAACTTAAATACCAAAGTTTTCATTATTATTACCATCATGATCATTATAATTATTATTTGTGCTTCTACCGTACCACTATATTGTAACTTTGCGGGTTCGTAGAACTAAAAGGCCAAGTTTCAGAAATTAAAAATATCCTTTATTTCTGTGGCAATACACTGTCCAATTCACACGTAACAACATTACATCACACAATCTTCCAACCACTTGCAGCTGATTACATTAGCTCTCGTTACAACACTTCCAGCTGTCTGGTTTCACAACAACTGTTTCACAACTACAACTGTCCTCCTGGCGTGTCACAATACCTTTTATATCTCCATTCATGATTACCAGATTGTTCTGTTAATCACTAGAGGTTTCTGGAAAACAAGGCATCTAATTACATATTTCGAACATTTTATCACCTTGGAGAAACGTAACTCAATCTACATCGGCGAGGTCTTTGCCTCAGTTTTCTTGCTTGCCGGCGTTATCTGTTTACACAAGTTCGTGAAACATTATCCGCCGTCTATTATCTATTTGTGCCAAAACATTTATACCCAGCGCCGCGACAATATTTTGGACGTAAGAACAAAGTTAGAGGACTGCACCAAACTTGAAGTTGTTTTACATGTTATACATCTACGACATGGAAATCCACTTTAATTTCCCATGCAAAGGAATTCATCCAGGAATTTGTGTAAAAAAAGGGTCCATCTACCACCTCGGTTTTGAACCCACGAGTACAGGAATAAGAGGCTATCATGCTGTTCTTAAACGGCTAGGATACGATCGAATCTTATGGAGTGGATATATTATGTCGACCAAGACTTGAGCTATTGTGCTTATGCCTCAAGTGGGGCATCGCCGGGAGGAAGGATGATATGAGAAGAGAAGGAAACCTACACAAGAAGTCACGACTTTGTAGAGGGCAGGGTGCAGTTGGAAAATCCCCAGCAGACCAACACAACCGATATCCCACCAGCCGTGGTCCCTAAACGGTCCAATAGGCCGGACTGGAGACCGGATACCGTCCTATGGGAGATATTAATCAGGAGCAGATCATGCTGTCATGCAGCGCCGAGACTCCAGCCGAACTTTTACTCTGAAAGAGATCACCATATGACAGATGGTGTGAAATAATAAAGATAAAATAGGAGATGTAATTCAACTAACCCTGATTCGCCTGGCGAATGGAAAACTCCCCGAAAAGAACCACGGGTCAGGTAGCTCAGCCACGGGAATTGAAACCTAATGCGGGCCACAGACGAAATCGTCTGAGCGAACCCTCTGGGTCCCTGAACGTCTAACGTTTTGATCATAATGCTGCCCAGATATTCACAGATATTTTTTCGGAAATTGATTTTTTCTTTTTTGATTTTAAGGGGAACTGAAAAGATGACTCAAATTTTATTATATACTAGCTCACCAGAAAAACTTTGCACCACCAATAGAAGTTGTCTGAACTTATCTATATAAATAAAAAAAAATCCGGTTAGTTATTTATTCTAAAAGGGGATTAAGATTAAATGCAACACACTTACAACTAAGTTAATCAATTTAAAGTTTTCTGATAAACAATAGTTTGTAATTTTTTTGTGGTGCATAAATATATAAGCACGATGGTTTACCGACGCGTGCACACTCGACGTTTAGTTGTCCTTGAGAGAAACACGGAAATTCCAAGTTGATTCCGCAAACTTCTAACGCCTGCCCTGGCTATTTATTTTTTGTCATCGCAGAGGCCAAACGCAGGGAAATTCTAAACGTTTAAAATCCAAAGGTAAATCCGTTGAAATCATCGGAATACGCAGCATCAAGATATCTTCTCGTTTGTACTTTCCCTTGATTATTTTTGACCCGATGACGTTATTCATTAGTTTTTTTCCATTGCACCGTCTTGGTTGGTTAATGTTGCACATCATTATCACAACTGATCCTAATTTTAATTTTCAATTGTGAGTTGACAGTCCAGGCAATTCTAATGAATTTAAAAACTCTGTGGGATAGTTGACTACGTCATCCTTGTTTATAACTGTGTCAACTGATTTGTACGAAAATAACTCCTCCGGAAGAAAGAGACACTCTGGAACGCAATTCTGACATACCAACATGACCATTAGCATTATCTGCGTCCCACTGCTCATCAGTGCGGTCAACACGTAACGTAGCTCGTCGTGCATTTGACTGACTTCTACGACCAAAGTCAGATTGTCTTCTCCTTAGCATAGCAAAAATGCTTCCGCGAACTTCACAAAGTCTTAAAGGAATTCAATCAACTTTGTGTTCAATTCAGTTCACATTCACAAATTCACAAAAACAAATTATAAATAAGGTATACAAGAATTCACCAATATTAAACAACAATTGCCTATGGCCAAACATTTGCTGTTATAGTGCGTTCAGATATTAGTTTTGTGAATAATATTCGAAAGGTATATCATACCTAAAATAATTCAGTTTTGATAAACGATAAATGTTTAATAAATAATGTATTCACCCACTCACCCACTCACTCACTCATTTATTCATTCATTCATTTATTATTGGTTTGTAATTTACGTCATCCAACGTTGTCATTTCGGACGATGAATGGAATGGGTGAAATGATGCTCAAATAGCCCGGTGTCCATGAAGTTAAGAGTTACCTGACATTCGTCTTTTAGGATAAGGGAAAACCCCGGAGAAAACCTTATCCAGGTAACTCGCCCTGATCGAGATTCGATAAGACGTAGTGGAAGTGAGCTACTACATAATAGGTATCATGTAAAAGAATATCAATTGCTGAATTAGCTAAAATTACTCCTGTTAACCCGGGACCTCTTGGACGTGAGGCAGACATGCTACCACCACTCTACCGAGGCGGGCTTTTAATAAGGCATGGTAAGTGAAATAGCTCTGGAGACTTTGGCAAGGAGAGGAATATCTTTTTACTTTGTAATGTTTTTGTTTGCTGAAAATAAAAGAAGGTGAATGTGTTCCGTAAAAGTTTGTGTGTACTTTTATATTTAGTTAATAACCCGGTCACTTATCACTTCAAGTTTTTTCTCACCTTTTACACCTTTATTGGAGTTAAACGAATATGTCTATATCAAAATTAGGCAAATAGGTTCAGGCCTTCAAGTTTTCCTAAGACTAACAAACGTCAATTCATTTTTATATGCATATTTATTGGTAGACTACAAAGCTAGCCCTCTTTTCTATATATAGATCAAGGAAATTAAGGCTGCAACTTTTAGCTTAAAAGAAGGAAACGGAATTGCTTGATTAGTTTATGGAAGCTAATACCAGATATTTATCAAACAAGATCACTTAGGTTACATTTTTGTCACATCCATAGATGGAGTTATTCAGTGAAATCGTGACTCTCTTCCGGTATGAAGTAGACGGGCAAACAAGTTTCTTTCAGCCAGTGTAATAATTCGCAGAATTACACAGTGTACACTGACGTAGTTTATGACCTGGACCAACGCTATTTAATAAACTGGTCTCATTATTTACAACTATCAGGTGGAAGACAGTCTCTATAGGTTAGCATAAGTCACGCTTACTCTGTCTTCAAACACAACAACTTGACGGCTTTATTCATTATTTACAAACGCACTAAATTTGTAATGAAACTTCTCGGAGCTCTGCTATAACAAACCATTTCTTCAAAGGCAAACAGCTGTCATCTATTCTCTGTCTCTCTTATTTACAAAACCTTTTGTTTACCCCTCTTTATTTATATAGGGAGTAAACAAACATGTAGGAAGGAGTCTAATAGAGGTCACAAAAAGCAAACATTTTTGTTTATATTCAGTTTCATTTAGTTCAGTTAGGACAGGAATTTTATGCTCTAATAATCATTGAGCCGTGGTGCTATGAACCGGAGCTTGGAACTCGATTCCCTGTTGCAGATACGCCCGGAGTCGATTCCACCCATTAACCCTCGAGTAGTGGCGTGGGTTACATATGTAGCCAAACAATTTTGTTTTTGCAAATGTGCATCTTCTGCTCTTATGGTGGTATGGGTTTCGGTACCTTCTTGACGCAATGTGTTCTCAGTGGACAATTGGCTATGATATATTTTAGCAATACAGTATTTTTGTCATTAAACTCAGTTGCGCACAGCTGGGCTCAATGTGTAGCCCGCGCGACCACTAATGTAACAGTTGCTGACATGGCTACTAGGAGAAAGGTGTCGTGCGGGAGTACCTGAGGACAATTTACTAATATTACAGTGGCTTAATGAAGCTGTAAATGAAAGTAGTGAAAGTGACATTGGACCTGTAAATAATGAGGGAGTAGAGGATCATTTTGGCCCAGGTGTGCATAACTCAGACACAGAGGAAGCCAGTGATGAAAATGAAGTAACGGATGGTAAGGCAGGTAATAATCATTATTATGTGGCTAAAGATAACTTTAAATGGAGAAAGGAGCAACCTCCTCAAAATGTTAGGACACGTTCGCAGAATGTCGTTCTCCATCTTCCTGGACAGAAAAACCAACCTCAATTTGTTGCATGTGAACTTGAGGCTTAGGAACATTTTCTGGATACCAATGTCATAAAATTGGTAACCACGTGCACAAAAATTTATATTACTGAAATAAAGAGAAATTTCAACGAATTCATGATGCCAAACTAACGGATGAGACAGATTCGGGCACTCATTGGTGTAGGTACTGTTTCTAATTAGTGATTTTGGATGTAAACAGGCATGGGAAAGTTCCAAAGGTTCTAGAGTCAAGGCACGCTACTTAGAAAGTGTCATCACAGGTACTTGTTCTCAATGGGCTGCCTTCGATTTGATGAAGTTGTCATACAAGTACTAAGCATGATGTTGCTCGTAACATCATGACGTTGGCCTAAGTTCATTTTCTTTGAGTTAACATTATTGCGATCAATGCCATGTGTATTTTATCTTCGAATCAGAAGTATAAAGAAATCAAACGACGTATATTTCTTGAGACCTCATCCTGGGAGCTCATGAAGCCTCAAATAGCAAGAAGAGCAGAACTGAACACGATATCAGTCGCCCTAAGAAAGCGCGCTGAGATTCTTCTAGGAATTGGAAACGTTCGCAGAACACAAGACACACAGCTTGACAAGGTAGGGAGACACTACTTATGTGGAAGAAACAAGGGATTTTTTTGTGCAATTTACGACCTCCAACGTCAAGTCATATCGGACGATGAATGAAATGTGTGAAGTGATGCTCAAAGAGTCCGGGGTCCATGGAGCTTAGAGGTAAGGACATTCGTCTATCAGGATAAGAGAAATCCCGGGAAAAACCTTACCCGGGTAACTCACCCTGACCGAGATACGAACTCGGACCTCTTGAATGTGTGGCAGACACGCTACCAGCCATGCTACCGAGGCAGGTGGGAATAAATTGGCCAGGTAAAGTTGCAGTGTCAAAGAAAAATTTGCAATAATCATTCCAAGGAGTGTGTAAAGAAGGTCTATAGAAGGAATAATTTGTAAACCAAGTAGTAATTTTGCTTGTGCCATATTTTGGGACTATTACTAGACATTCATACGATGATTATTGGAGTAATGTAAACATTTTAATACATTCTGTATCAGATATTGTTGTTTTCACTGTTGCTGACTTGATTAATACGATTCAGGAATGTAAAGGAACAATTTAAACGACTTTACGGTATATTTTAGACGACACATAGTATAATTTAATTTAATACTAAATTATCTTGAAATAGTTCATAAAGCTCAATTTGAATGTAAGTATACACTATAAAGAAATAAAGAAACACCCCAGAAGATTATTAAAACAATCATAAACAATACAAAAAGTAAATTTTTCATAGGTAGCTCACACGACTACTCGAGGGTTAAGATGAGCACGTTAACCCCATGGTACGTGACCGGTGTAAGTTGCGCAATGGTTCATGAATAGTGATCTACACCCATAGAACAGTCAGCGAGCCCAGGTCTAGCCCACTTTTCCTTCTTGCTCTTTCCCACTCCTGTATTGAGTGGACTTATCACTTTTGTTACTTGCAATATACCGTGTGCACCGTCTGTGCTTTATTATGTGTTTAAAATGGGAAGTGTTCTGGAGTCCAGCTAACCAGATGCCGTATCACACTCAGCGTTGTCGGCTTCTTACCCCACTTCTTTTATATTTCCCTCTATCTTGCATACCCATATAACATGCAAATCTCCTTGGTGCAGACTAAGGATAAGCAAATTATATTTTACAAACCTTTACAATGATGCAGTTGACAAAATCAAAATTGGAGAAAGCATTTTCGCAAATTATGTATACTTAAAAATAATATAATTATAGCTTATGAATTACCTATTTTTCTATTCCAATGAAACTGCCAGTGGCTCATCCATATCGCTGTCAGTGTCTCTTCTGTTAAGAGACAATTCGTCATTGTCACTGTCTTCATCCAAAATCTCGTCACGTGCTATTTCTTTCTTAAAATTGCTTTCATGAAGGTTTCCTTCATGCCTTACGGAGTTATCCCAGTCCTGTTGTGTTACCTTGTCAATTTCTTCGTGAACAAGTCGTTTAATGTCCGTCAGTTTAAAAGTATTATTTCTGTTTGCAACCCATGAGCCACACCAACTCAATTGTGTTATATTGGCAGTGGCAAGGTGGAAGGAGTATTATATCGTGTCCCATTTCAATTTAGAGTTGATCCAGCTGATACCATTTTCCGTGTTTTAAACGGAAGTACTCTTTGCAATAACTCACTTTAAGTTTCTGTTTCCGACATTTTTTGAAGAACGTGTACACCTTAAAAACAATACTTCGAGCCTGACGTCGCAATACCTGCCTTTTTGACTCGCTACTAAATTCACCGCAAGAAGCCATTGCACTATTTAACTCCTACTCTACTGTTGTGTAAAGAACAACTGAATGATATTGATCTGAACTCTTCAGAGTAAATAAACACTTCTTATCCAGCATTCATTCAGAAACATAAGCATACAGCATTCCACAGGCTAACAGGAAGTGAAGTGTTTGCTCTTTCTCGAATTTGACTCCTTGACTTATTCACAGTGATTCCTTCATCCGTCATGTCAGTAGATTAAATTTCAGTTCTGAGTATTTTAAAGTATATGTACATACATATCAACCACTTTGAGCTCTCAAGAGTAAATAGAGATTACAAACCATTCATTAACAAAGATATAATCTGACCAGACACGTTCTGCCAGGGCAGCAGGAAATTTGTTTCCTCTCGCTCGAATTGGATTGTTCAAAGTAATTCTTTTATCACGTCATGTCCAATGTTTACGCTTCAGTTCTGAGTAATTACAAATATACGTACACGCATACATGCCAACCAATAATGATATTCATACAGTGCTTACGTTGCGATTTATTGTTATAATACATGTAATACTGGTTTATTTATTTGTATTAGAAAAGCTATTTGAGTTAAAAATAGGGGTTTTCATGGTTATGTTAGATACATTACTCTACCTTCCACATGGATCAGTTTTGGTGAAATCTGAATTTTTGTCTTAGCGCGAATAGTATTTCATACAGATTGATTAGGTTGGCACTCGTCACACACCACTTAGTGGGAATGCAATACAACACCGCGGGACTCCGATTGGTTGCTCATCTAGTAGCGCTCAAGGACAAACACCTTCCCAATTGAAACACATAATAGTACGGTAGACTGTAAAGTATTGTGACGCTGCCATATGTAGCTGTTAGTGTTGTGATAACGTCTTTTGTAATTTCAAACTTGAAAGAAATGAATTTATATACCTTAAGGAGGCGACATAGCATAAGGATCGAGGGCGCTGATGACCTAGTTGAGTGCCCATAAACCCAAATCATCATCACGCTATTCTGAGAATTTCAGAGAGCATAAGAAAGTGCAAGAAATAGTTTTAAATCACAACAGAGAACTGGATACCTTCATAAAGAAATGAATATTGAACATTATGTTAAAAAATGTGCACAATGCAAAATCCAAATTTACCTCTTAACTCGGTGCTAGTGATAATGCTTCTTACCATTACACTAAAACTTCAAGTTCTTTAAGAAACATTGAAATAATGTACAAGAACTACTTACTAACTTCAAATAAAAATCTGGAACAATACGATAAACTTTAAGAGCCAAAAATCACTTCATATTATAATATTAAAAATTGATTATTCACAGCTAAAAATTAATACGTTAGCAACAGTTTAACAGTTTTAAAATATTGTGCATACAACATGATTTGATTTCATCAACAAACTTAACATATCAGAATAAAAACTGTACGTCTTTTATGCATTGCATTTTAAGTATGAAGCGTGTTGAACAAGAAAGAACTAGCTATCAAATTCTTCGTACTTCAGGCAGCAATGTTTCCGCAACGCCAGCACGACATGACTGGACGAGTAACAAGCATTGTATTAATGAAAAGACTTGTTATTTATAAGCATTAATTATTGTCATTGGAATATACCACAGTTGGTGCTCATTACATTAGCATAATTAGCGAATTTGAATTTGATACCACTCTTCAAATAAATGACCAATAAAATTCGCATGAATTGAAAATGACGCGCCATTAAGTGGAAAATTGGTTTTGCGGTCTCTATCTGTTCAGAACCATCCATATCATTAAAAGGGACCGAGACTATACAAAAAGTTAATTTGTAGGTACGCTTTTAGATATAGTGTCCAATATTGATAACTACCCTCTTATTATTTGTGAAATCTACGGTCTGTATCTGTTTTACGTGTTTATATTTGACTATAAGGCTAAAATTTTAAGTTTGTAGAACTGAAATACCAAATGCGATGGACAGTATAGGAAAGTGGTAGGCATTTACCGGCAATGTATTGTCTGGTTATTCTGTCTGCCACTTTCTCACAGCCTCAATTTAGACCCGAAAATTCGGTATGGGGATTTCACAAATTTTTAGCTTAACCAAATAAAATGGATTGAGGTACTGCACCCACAAAATTTTTCTCTACTCAATCTTCCACAATCTATTCTCAAAGATACATAGAGAGGCCGACAGTTGTATTCGAATATTATAACATGTGACATTGCAAGTACTATATATACTGTAATATTTATTTGGCAGTGTAGAGTTGTTAGTCATGTAAACATAAACCTTTTGTGTCTCCGAAACAGTATTTAAAATATCACTTTTCATGTAAATATTGCACAGTCAGTACTGTATTTATTCTACTGTCCCTCTTATTGGAGGACATACGTATTTTAACGTACCCAATCGAACAGAGAGAAAGGTGTTTGGACGTACCCTACACGCCCCTAGCACATAGCAGTTGTGTTTATGCTATGCCTCGAGACAGTGTGCTCAAAGTTATTCAGCCGATTGTGAACTCACAGTTAATATGGGACGTAAAGGTAAGGAGACAACGGTGGCAGAATGGAATATCGTGATAAATATGTACAAACAAAACAAATCTCTCTCTGAAAATGCCAAAACCATTAACAGAAGCAACGCTAGTGTTCTGCATAATTCAACGCTTCAAACAGATAAATATTGTTGTAAATAAACCTAGATATGGCGCTCCTTCTAAACCCACCACCAGAGACAGGAGGCAAATAATAAAAATGGTGAAGCAGAATCCGAGAGTTACAGCATCTGAGATTAGAGGATGCCTTGAGTAATATTCTGGCACTGTGGTTCACACTAGAACGATTACACTGGTTTTAAGTAGTGCTGTATACAATGCCCGCGTTCCTAAGAAGAAACCATATGTTAACAAGGTGAATAAGGAAAAGCGCATCGAATTTGCTAAAGAGTATGTGGTGAAACCAAGAGAACTCTGGGTTAAAGTTCCCTGGTCGGACGAGATTAAATTCTGCTTATACAAGAGTGATGGTTGTTCTAATGTGTGAACACTGCCAAATACGAATGGGAACATAAGAACATGGCAGCTACAGTGAAACATGGTGGCAACAGTGTGATGGTATGGGGCTGTATAGCTTCATCTGGATTTGGGGAACTAGTGTTCATAGATGGGATCATGGACAAATTTGAATACAAGAGGATTCGTGAAAACAGTCTTGAAAGGAGTGCAGAGAACCTGGGATTAGGGATGATTATTACTTCCAGCAGGACAATAATCCGAAGCATACTGCTGAAACTGTAAGGCTTTGGATCGTGTACAACACTCCTCACACTTTGAAGACACCGCTCCAATCTCCAGATTTAAATCCTATAGAGAACATCTGGAAGCAACTCAAGGAGCGTGTGAGGAAGCATCACACTAAAAGCAAGGACCATCTGAAAGAACTTCTTCAAATAGAGTGGAGAAATATGAACTCTGCAATTACTAAAGAACACATACATACAATGTCCAAACGATTATCAGCAGTAATTCAAAGAAAGGGGATGATAACTAAATACTAGCTGTTCTCTGTTCGAATACTTATTTCCAGATGTAAACTAACCGTTTTATTTCTACTTGTAGTGCAAATTAGTTTCAGTTACTATTTATGAGTTTATATGTTTAATGGAAGCCTCAGTTATATTTTGTACCAGTTGTATTTGCGTATGCTTACTCTGCGTAACTTTAAAATAATATAAGTAATAAATATGTTTACGTTCGAATACTTATGTTTGCCTCTGTATTCTGCATCTACTTCAAGTTAATGGACATAAGACGTTGTGAAACCATTTATTTCACATTTCTTGATAGTTTTGACAGTCAACTCTCCAAATTGGTAAGAGCGACTGGACGGAAACCAATAGATTCGTGGTTCAAATCCCAGCTATGGCATTGGATTTTTCAGTTTGACTCTTAATTATCCAAAATCTCCAAATACCTGTGATATGTCATACCTATGCTCCAAGTGGAGAATCCTCGGGAGGAAGAATGAGGTGGCCGACCGAGGAGTCACGACAGTTCAGAGGCCAGGGTCCCTACACTTCACCTACAGGCCAATACAACTGACATCTGACCCTCCGTGATCCAGAAACGGCCCACTAGTTCTACCCGGAGACCGGAAACCTTCCTATCAAAGGAGTAATTGTTTACCAGGAGTATATCATCCTGCCATGCAGCGCCGAGACCTCCTGAGCTTCTAACCCGAAAGAGACCACCAATGAGAGCTGATTTGAAATGCTAATGGAGATAAAATGGAGGTACAGGAAATTCTGGGGATGTAATTAACCTACCCAGTATTCCCCTGAAAAATCTTCGAATAAAAAAACACCATGGGTCAGGAAGGTCAGCCGAGGTAATCGAATTCGGGCTTCCCGAATGCGTGCTATAGACGAAATCACGCACGCAAAATTTTAATGGAATAGAAATAGAATGACAAGGACATTCTATTCTCCACTTCTTAAAAGTTTACCTGAGGCTCCACAGACTGAAATGCTGATTTTCTCCGTTTCCTAGGATTTTTTGTGGGTATACAAATTCATATATACTTCAAGCTTCTACATTTTAATGAAAATAAACCTTTGCTAAAATATCTACAATACAGATGTCATTATAAAGACCAAGGGAATTACAGTAGTCAAATGTTATGAAGATCTAGAGGATGTATACTGGCTGTAAACATCCATACCCCTTTCATGCAATCACAAGAAACAAAGAACTTTAGAATAAACTTTAGCCATTAATAACACAAGTCTCGGAAACAGCTTAAGCACAAGAAAGATGTTCAGAGTAATGGATTTTAAAGAGATTACTTTATCTTTGTATGTCCAGGAGATACAAAATGAAGATACAAGGGAATATGGCAATACAACAGACTTTAGGTCAAACGTTTTATAACTGGTTTTCTAGGTGAGGTCTTTGAAGTTACGTTCTCCGTGTATGTTCAAGAAATAAAATAAAGAGGTACAAGAGAATATGGGAATACAGTAGACTTAAGTGAGAGTCAAATGTTTTAAAACTAGTTGTCTAGGTGACGACCTTGAAATTACGCTCTCTTTGAATTTTAGCATTGGAAAATTCAAACAAAAATAATCTCTTGGAAATACTTCAATGTACAGAAACGAATTTGACGTTAATTCTTATATTATCGACGTATATTTTTTCTTATCTTTTCTTTTTCATTTATACCCCGCCTTTAACTCCAATGGTCACATCGGAGGCCGTTCTCCTTTGGAAGATATCGAAGATGCTAACTCATATTCATTGGGTTTTAATCATTAGATCACTTACACATTCATACTCTATTCACATTTCCAGGCTCTGGGAAAGATCGAGGAATTATCATGGTCGGAGAAAAATCTCAAAACCCCACCGCCGGGAATCGAATCCAGGATCCCTAAACACGGCAGGCGGGTGCTCCACCGACTGAACTACGGGGCCAGCCTTATATACACGTATGTTGTATATTCTATTACTACTTACCATAGGGACATACATTTTTGAACAGTTTTCGTCTATCGCTTAACATTTAAGAGTAGTTCAAGATGACAAAAGAATGTTTTACGGATGAATAAAGGAGAAAAGGGTAAATTCTTCAGATATATTATATTTCATAAAAAAGTGTTTCTCATATGGTGTTTTAATAAAACTCTTCTGCCACTTTTTTTTAAATAGAAACTGTCGAAAAAAGTTCCACGTAAGATATAAGTAGTTAAAGATCAAGTTCTAAGCTCTAAGGATCCTGGGTTCATTTGAGCATTATTTCACCCATTCCATTCGTCCTCCGATATGACTTAACGTTGGAGGACGTAGGTTAAAAAAGAAAAAAAAGTTCCGTATTCAACCTAGTTTTCGGATTCGAATTTTCCGCTTCTACGCTATTGTTATATGTATCTAATTACGGCTTGCACGCCTCTGTAGCGTAGATGGTAGCCTGTCTGCCTCACGTTCAAGAGGTCCCAAGTTTGAATCTCGGTCAGGGTGAATTACCTGGATAAGGTTTTTTTCCGGGGTTTTTCCTTATTCTCAAAGACAAATGGCTCCATTGCCCCCGGACACATTTGAGTAGTATTTCACCCAATTCATTCATCGTCCGAAATGACTTAACGTTGGAGGACGTTAATTAAAAAAAAAATAACGGCTTATTTCAGGGAGATTCAAAATATGTCATTTCCGGGATACCAACATATTGATTCTTCAGTAGATTGCCTACATACATAGATAAATAGTCAATAGAAAAAGTTAAGCGCAGAGGTTCTACTCCCATTGGTCCTGGACCAGTAGGATAAAGGACCCGGGCCTTCCGGGAGCGATGGGTACTCTGGGGCTCTTTCCATAGGGCAATACCTGATTTCTTAAAAAGCCCCCGCCCCCCGCTGAGCACAACGTCAAGACGGGATGGAAGTGGGTACGCCACTTACGCGCCTCAACCCCGTAGGGAAGACTACCAAAAACCTCGGTGGGTCCGCCTGGTGATCTAGTACACCTTCTACTAGCTTTGCAGGCACTTATGCTGCTTATGAGGCAACCCTCTGCCCCTGCGGGCGGCCGTAGCCAGGCCAGAGGTACCCAATTCCCCGTAGGTGTCGGGAATACACTGCCCCCTTGAGTCCAACCCAATCCGTACATCTCCCAATCAGGGAGGGGCTAGAATGTCTAGCCCGAGGTTCCTCTAGGAACGCCAGAGGTACCACGAGTGCTAAGGGTCCGCAGCGCCCGCATCTCGGCAGCTGAAGGGGACGGATCCCCTCCCCTACGGGAAGTCAATAAAGTCAAAATTAATTTCCTGGCACTTAAAATCGAGTATATAAGAATAATTTAAATCTATCTTAGATTTTTTAAAGATGATTGGAATTGTCATTTAATAACACAAATCCATTATGAGTTTCCATTGCAGAAGTTACATCCATACTTTTAAATTATACCTAGTCCTTAAAATCTACTGCAATTTAAATTGTGGCCATAATCAGCAAGAACTCTTAGGACGTAGTCCTAATTATCTGCAAGAAAGCTTGAATCAGTTCTTAATAAAGTTAAGGGGTCTAAGTTAGCCCTATAGGAATAATAATTGGGATCAACAATACAAGTAATACGTAGCACCTTGGTTTAACATAAACATGGATTTTCTCTGTAATACTTATTACTAAGTCACGGAATTTGTTGACCTAAAATGAGCTATAGAATTTCCTTAAAATATAAAAAATGCACACAAACTGTAAAAGTTCACCTAACAAAAATTACAAATTTCTTTCATAATAATAAATTAATAAGTGTCACAGACCAATAATGAACATATGGTTCGAATAAGCACATCTTAAAATTAACTTTCATAGTAAACAATGCAATTATTGCTACTAAATAATAAATAAATTCAAAATACATCAGGTCATTTTCAATTTTATAAAATATGAAAAAATAAGTTACTGTACCCATTAGCCAAAACATGGCTTACTTCACGTTGCAGTGCACCACCATAGTCACCTTCAAGTTATCAAAAGTAAAGGAACGCCGGTTGTCAGCTAAAACTGTTTTATATAACATTTTTGTGGGTAACGTTTATGCAAATTTGATTCACCTGGAATTGTATGACCAGTGTGACGCTCAAGAAATCTAGTAATTAGGAATTACTTTTCCTAGCGGAATAGTGACACTAACAAACACTTCATACAATTCTTCATAAAAGGGAGATGACCTGTTACTTGACCTGTTACCCATTAGCCAAAACATGGCTTACTTAGCGTTGGAGTGCACCACCATGGTCACCTTCAAGTTATCAAAAGTAAAGGAACGTCGGTTGTCAGCTAAAACTGTTTTATATAACATTTTTGTGGGTAACGTTTATGCAAATTTGATTCATCTGGAATTGTATGACCAGTGTGACGCTCAAGAAATCTAGTAATTAGGAATTACTTTTCCTAGCGGAATAGTGACACTAACAAACACTTCACACAATTCTTCATAAAAGGAAGATGACCTGTTACTTGACGTCCAAGCCGTTTCTTTTAACAGTAACAGAGACGCTTGTTTTTTTTTCACATTTTGAAGAGCTCGCAAATGTTTTCCCGAAGTCCAGCGACTTCAATTTCTCACACTTTACAGAACAATACAGCCCCATCAGCAGACAATATGTTTCCGCCAAACTCTGAAACATACTGTTTCAAACAGGTCGCAGTTGACTGCTTTTTTTTTTTTTCCTTCGGCATTTCAATTCCACAGCATTACACACCTCCCAAACTACTCTTACTGCTACACTTGTAGTTCCTGAAGTCCTGACTGATGCAATCCACAGGTATTGCATGATGTAATCGATTCCTCAAATCAGCACGCCTCGGTAGCGTGGTGGTAGCGATTCTGCCTCACGTTCAAGAGGTCCCGAGTTCGAATCTCGGTCAGGGTGAGTTACCTGGTTAAGGTATTTTTCCAGGGTTTTCCCTTATCCTGAAAGAAGAATGTCGGATAGCTCTAAGCTCTGTGGACCCTTTCATTTTACCCATTCCATTCATCGTCCGATATGACTTAACGTAGGAGGACGTAAGATTACAGAAGTATTCCTCGCATTGATGCATCATAAATTCACCAGCACTGTTAGGACGGTGACCTGTGTTAATTACAATATTTACCACAGTTACAAAGTTAGTATTTCATAAAATATTATGATATAAATGAACTTTTAATCACAGATTTTAAAATTCCCTAAAAAGCCTATGGGTCAGGGTCAGGTCGGCCACGGGAATCAAACCCGGGCCTCCCGAATGCAGCTACAGATGAACATGTCCAATAAATCTGTAAAAAAGATATAAAATGACCGGGAAATTAATCTAAATGTTAAAAAATGACTATTATAAAAACGTGGAAAAAATGCATTTTGGTGACTTATAAAAATCATTTATATGTAACGTATTTGTTCCAGAATGCACTTAAATTCCTTAAGCATCGTCAATGTCTACTCAGAAAAAAGTTGACTTTTCATCAAAATCCGTGCCCTACTTATTTTGTAAGGTGTTTTGGATAAACTGATTTTTCAATGGAAAGCAAGTTGAATAAACTTTGATATGACGATTTTATGCCCCATTTTCCTTCTTTCTTTTTAGCTGCAACAGAGGTCTATAAAGTTAAAATGCACCATATATACACGCAATAATTACTTCTGACCAAATGAGCTTGTAAATATAAATTAATTCTAAAGAGAAGATCAATACGTTATTATTACTATTCTCTACCATGTAAGACTACGTAGATTCTTAAGACATTGTAAAATGTTAATATAAGTTACTCCTAACCACTGTGAATCTGAATTACTTATGATCAAGTAATATGGTAATTTATACCCAAAATGTCACTTGCAGCTAAAAAGCGGCTACTGCAGCATATTGTCCCCATTTAACCATTAGCTTCATTACCCAAATTAAATGCTTTGTACGAGGTTAGCCAGGAAAATTCCCTCCATATGGCACTTAATGAAAAAGAGTTATGAAACAAATTTTGTAGAACGATTACATCATGGCTGACAGAACTGAATCCAGATTAAGTAACTTGGGTGTAAACCAAATGCACTACAATTTGAATAAAATCGTTCGTATTAGCATACGCTCACCTACACATGAAGCAAATTCCTCTGGCGCAAGCTTAACATACAAAGAGTACCATAATTAACGTTGTCAGGTTACAGAACGAGATTCAGGTTCAACTCGTGGCACACGTAACTCCTCTTTGGTCTATACCATGTACTACATATACCTCTCTCTGTCTATTTCCAACTTCCTTGCTGCCTGCGCGCCTGGATTACCTCACAGTCATTTGTCATGAAACAGACTAGAGGCACCAAGCAGAGGTGCCAACCTTATCGAGGAGCGTTAAACATCCTTCAAAGGGTGTGTGTTATAAGCAGAAGAGATTGACTTAATGGAAAAGATGTGAAACAAAAGCTTCGGAAAATGGAAAAGGTTTGTAACCGCGACGTTTATTTTGGAAGGTGAGTGAAGACTCCCTTCTGCCTCACAAAGAGTAGCGAGTGTCTGAGATAGCAGGGATTGCCGTAAGGAATTAAATTGATTATTTAAGTATTATTTGGCCCTCAAATAATTCGTGCACCATTACTAATAATTTAACTTATAAGAAAGGAACTAATGCCAAAAACACTTGTTGCAGCTTATAATAAAGGAACGAAAGAAATTATGTGCAATGTAATATTTACATACACTTTGATCCTACATATCCAACACAAAATTCTCGCTTTTTGGTTTTATGTAGAATATATGGCTAGAATTGAATAAAAAAAATTGTATTTTCAGCTTTTTATCTAGTCATGTAGATTTGAATTTTCTCTTTAATTTCACACGCGTTTTATCCTAGTGAGGTTATGCCTCGGTATTCAGGCTGGCGCGGGTTCTATCCCCGTTTGGCCAACCCACTCGTTCTTTTGTGTAACCGAATGCTTACAACTTTACTCAGATATTAGATTTCCTCAGACAACCCTCATTTATAAATTAATTATTCCTTCTGCGCAATAATAGTGCTAAGCAACTGTGTGTAGCCACTTTGGCAATGATTTGAAGGTTCTAGTGAAAAAAGAAGAAGAAGAAGAAGAAGAAGAAGAAGAAGAAGAAGAAGAAGAAGAAGAAGACGAAGAAGAAGAAGAAGAAGAAGAAGAAGAAGAAGAAGAAGAAGAAGAAGAAGAAGAAGAAGAAGAAGAAGAAGAAGAAGAAGAAGAAGAAGAAGAAGAAGAAGAAGAAGAAGAAGAAGAAGAAGAAGAAGAAGAAGAAGAAGAAGAAGAAGAAGAAGAAGAAGAAGAAGAAGAAGAAGAAGAAGAAGAAGAAGAAGAAGAAGAAGAAGAAGAAGAAGAAGAAGAAGAAGAAGAAGAAGAAGAAGAAGAAGAAGAAGAAGAAGAAGAAGAAGAAGAAGAAGAAGAAGAAGAAGAAGAAGAAGAAGAAGAAGAAGAAGAAGAAGAAGAAGAAGAAGAAGAAGAAGAAGAAGAAGAAGAAGAAGAAGAAGAAGAAGAAGAAGAAGAAGAAGAAGAAGAAGAAGAAGAAGAAGAAGAAGAAGAAGAAGAAGAAGAAGAAGAAGAAGAAGAAGAAGAAGAAGAAGAAGAAGAAGAAGAAGAAGAAGAAGGAAGAAGAAGAAGAAGAAGAAGAAGAAGAAGAAGAAGAAGAAGAAGAAGAAGAAGAAGAAGAAGAAGAAGAAGAAGAAGAAGAAGAAGAAGAAGAAGAAGAAGAAGAAGAAGAAGAAGAAGAAGAAGAAGAAGAAGAAGAAGAAGAAGAAGAAGAAGAAGAAGAAGAAGAAGAAGAAGAAGAAGAAGAAGAAGAAGAAGAAGAAGAAGAAGAAGAAGAAGAAGAAGAAGAAGAAGAAGAAGAAGAAGAAGAAGAAGAAGAAGAAGAAGAAGAAGAAGAAGAAGAAGAAGAAGAAGAAGAAGAAGAAGAAGAAGAAGAAGAAGAAGAAGAAGAAGAAGAAGAAGAAGAAGAAGAAGAAGAAGAAGAAGAAGAAGAAGAAGAAGAAGAAGAAGAAGAAGAAGAAGAAGAAGAAGAAGAAGAAGAAGAAGAAGAAGAAGAAGAAGAAGAAGAAGAAGAAGAAGAAGAAGAAGAAGAAGAAGAAGAAGAAGAAGAAGAAGAAGAAGAAGAAGAAGAAGAAGAAGAAGAAGAAGAAGAAGAAGAAGAAGAAGAAGAAGAAGAAGAAGAAGAAGAAGAAGAAGAAGAAGAAGAAGAAGAAGAAGAAGAAGAAGAAGAAGAAGAAGAAGAAGAAGAAGAAGAAGAAGAAGAAGAAGAAGAAGAAGAAGAAGAAGAAGAAGAAGAAGAAGAAGAAGAAGAAGAAGAAGAAGAAGAAGAAGAAGAAGAAGAAGAAGAAGAAGAAGAAGAAGAAGAAAGAAGAAGAAGAAGAAGAAGAAGAAGAAGAAGGTTTATGGACCTAATTGGAATCTCAAGACGGACAAATTGTTAAACGACTTTCACTTTCTAATTTTCCTTTCATAATTCCAATGTATATGTTCACGCTCAACGATCACATTTTTCTATGTTTGTGTTCAAAATTTTAAATCCTATGTGTGGAACCTCGAAAAATCGGAATTACTGTTTACTGCTGGAGGCACTTTTGTAACTATTGGTGGCTTGATTCTTTCAAAGAGATCATGCATCTTGTGATGAACAGCACTTTTAACAAATTTCTTACATTCACCTTCCACAACCGGCTTATTTCATTTTCGATGTTTTCCTGGCCTGGCATTAGTACTTGGTGCGAAAACACTGGTTTATTCTGCTGAAAAATTGACTTCCTCCGTTGCTAAAGTCGCGTATTTTTGTACAACTTTCAAAACACGTTCAACGTATTTTCTTTTTCGCCACTATTTAACGGTTTCTCCCTGTGACGTTTACATACTGCATGGAAGCAGCCATATTGTAAACTGATTCCCCCTTCCTTCTGCTTTTAAACTGCGCAAGAGCAGTGTGCACTCTGTTTAATACATCTAAATTACGCTTAATATAACAAATAAAGGATTAATTAATTACTGTTTGACTGATGCATTTGAAATAAATGAGGTTATTGATATACCTTGCATTAGATGTGAAGTCTTTAAAGGTGATATGTGAACTATATTTTTCATTCGCAGAAAGCTACAAGGTTAAAGAGCCTAGGTTGTCGCACGCGTACACGTGCTTTTGTTTATATCACCATATAGACTAAGGAAGGCGGTGAGAAGATTCAGTGGTGCCCTGTATGACAATCTATCGAATGTCATGGATTTCTGCAAGTCTCTGAAGCTCCTTTCTCTTTGCTCTCTGAGAGATGTGGTCTCTCTTCACCTCATCCCTTTCTCCTGGAGCGAGATAATCACATAATACACCTGTCGGGTGGTAAACGAGGTGTTCCCCCTCCGTGCCCCGCATAATATCATATCGTATCACATCACATGATTACGATTTCAATACTTCTTTCCTGAGACTGCACTATCTATATTACCGAGCGGGTTGGCTCAGGCGGTTTAGTCTGTGGCCCGATTTCGGCAGGAACGGCTTCGATTCCCGTGGCCGACCTACCTCACCCATGTGTTTTTGGGGGTTTTCCCGGGTCGCCAGGTGAATGCTGGGTAGGTTAATTACATCCCCCGGATTTCCTGTCCCTCCATTTCATCTCCATTATCATTTCATATCACCTCTCATCTGGTGGTCCCTTTCAGGGTAGGCCCGCCTCGGTAGCCTGGATGGTAGCATGTCTGCCTTACTTTCAAGAGGTCCAAGTTCGAATCTCAGGCAGGGTGAGTTACCTGGATAAGCTTTTTCCACGGGGTTTTCCCTTATCCTGAAAGCGGAATGTCGGGTAACTCTAAGCCCCATGGACCCCGGACGCATTCAGCATCATTTCACCCATTTCATTCATCGTCCGATATGACTAAATGTTGGAGGACATAAATTAAAAAAAAACAAGCTCTTACAGGGTAGAAGTGTCGGCGGGTGTCTCGGCGGCGCATGGCAGGATGATATGCTCTGAGGAAAACTACTTCCTCCTCCGGTAGGTCGGTTGCCGGTCTCAGATCCTCTGCTGGGACTATTTCTGGGCCGCCAGCCAGGGACCTTTGGGGCTCGGATCGCCTGCCTGGGACCTTTAGGGGTCTGCGTGGGACCCGTTGCGGTCCCGCTGTAGGGGAGCATGTTCGTTGTCCTGGCCTGTCGGGGGAAGTCTCTATCCAAGAAAGCTGTAGGGACACTGCCCTCTGTATTCTCGTGGCTCCTTGGGTCCGCCGCCCTCTGTCTCCTTCGCCTTATCCTTCCTCCCGGAGGTGCCACTTGGAGGCATAGGAACAAAGGGCACATCATAGTGGCCTACATACCAAATCCCCTACGTAATGAAATCCCAGCCCCAAATCCCCTGAATGATCTATATTCATTGTGTTACTATGCATCCGGAAGAGAAGATTGGCAACAGCAGATAATGTTGGAATAAATACAGACGTTTTTGTAAAAGCAGTGCCCAATGCTTCATCTTTACATGAATTTCAGTGTTTCTCTTAAATAATTTGTGATGGTGAAATGTGCCAATAAAGAGTTCTATAAACCTTGTTAGTCTTCTGAGATATGTGCGGAAAGAATAGTTAAGAAAGATTAGGGAAAGTGTCTTAAAGCAACCAGCTTCACAGACTAATACAATTAAATATACAAATCCGTGCTGCAAAAAGGTGTAGTTCCAATTATTGTCGTTCATTAATTAAGTATAGTGCATGCCTAGATTGTCTGAACATACTTCTGAGGCGGTCCGGCCTGTAGCAAACCACGTCGAGCTTTCCCTTTTGCTCAACGCCTCACAATTAAGGATTGGTGGCGTGCGGAGGTTAAGGAAAGGGGGATTGCAATCGGTTCGAGGTGACTTGTACCTCCCGCATACGAACTCTCATCGTGGGTGGGTGAGCCCTGACTGGTTGTGGGTTGAAAGGTGACACCACGAATCTGGTAGACAGAACTTTATTGTTGTCCTTAGGCTCCTTTGCTCGCCACCGAAAGGTTATCGTCGGTGTGGTTGCTGTGTTTAGCGTCACTGTCAATATTATGAGGTGAAGCACGGAGGCAGTAGCACTGCGTAGTAGAACTGGATATATTTATCGTCTTCCCTATGCATTACTCTGAGTACTAACTCTCACTGGAGAGATTGTTATATATTGCATTTTGTCTCTGTGCATGTCACGGAAGTATAATTCTTAGGCGGCGCCGAATACGCGTCCGTCTTACGTAGAACTCAGAACCGAAGTGTTCCTACTAGCAAAATCTACCTTTCTCCATCACTTTGAATCACTCCCACTCTAGGTTTTTCTCGGAGGTTGCAAAATCACATGAACAAATATCAGTTTTTTATTGGCTGGTAATTATCCCCACTTGAGATCAGTGTTCAGAATTTCTAGTTTCGGACCTGATATCAGAGACGCTTTCTCTAACAGTCCGCATGCAAAAATTTATGCGAAGGCATATGCTCTGAGCGACGGTCAAAATCTTATAGCCTGTTTTCAGAAGCACGCGTGGGATTTTAACAGTGGGTTGGTTTCCGACTGGAAGGCTGCAAATTTTCCTTGAGGGCAAAACAGACAATAGAGTAAGGTTGTTTGTTTACAGGGACTGCAAAGGGAGTTTACTGAACTTCGCAGAGTGGCCTTGTCAGTGTGGCGGCCTCCGGAGTCTATGCTAGCATTATGGCATTTGTCTATTCTGGAATACGTCATTTATTTATATTTATTTGTTTGTGTCAATGCCTTTTTGATATCAAAGTTACATGTCGTCTCAGTGTTCCTAGGTGACAGGGTCTGCGTCACTTTCCACCTACCCAGTGCTAAGTCAGCCAGTCATCTTGATAACAAATTGGCAGGCAGCACGAATCCGTGCCGTCTTTGATCGTTTTTCTTTTTTCAAAGGCACAAAAACAGCGCTACAATCATAACATTACAAAAAAGCAGTGGCCGAGAAGCATAGTAGCAACCTCTGACATTCTGTTTCCACAGAGTAAAGCGAGAAATCTCGTTCGGTATCATATTTCGGCAAGGTAAGCTTGTTTGATTCTATTCTTTTCAGTCCTATGATTTGCTGTCACCTTTCAATAAGGATGCAAAACACAAACGTGCCAAAGTCAGGTATATGGTAACCAGAGTCTCAACATTTTCAAACCAAATGCGGAAATTTAAGTTGCATCCGATTCAGATTAAATGGTTGAACATCCTAAATAAATAAAATGAAACAGAGTCGCAATTATAAATTAATTACGTAAAAAGCAACGTAATGAGAGTGAGTTAACCCTTTAGGAAACATACCTAACATTACATGTAAAATATATACAATACTACAACACAAAGAAAGTTATCCATCTCCATCGATTGCTAGCATAAGCAATACTCATATGAAAAACGATTCCAAGTTTCAACAGTAGGTGATTTATCTTCTCAAAATCAGTAATTCGTTGTCAGAGTTTAAAATTGTTCCTGAAGCCTTTGAAGATACGGCATAAATATGAAAATCTAAATAGCATTTAGCGATATTACTACTGGATGTCTTGTTTATCAGATGAGTATGCTAGGATGATTAAAAACTTACTTGACACTCAGAAAAATATCCATGTTGCTTGGTGCTTGATATCAATCAGTATAATTATCCATGACTTATTCTCGAATTTCATGTCAAGTAGCTGTTATCTCTACTACATAGGGGGATGATAGTATAAATGAGCTTAGCAGATTAGTTAATTAACTCCCTACTATCTAAAATGCAATAAGGGCATGGATATTAAAACATAATTACGAGGGCCGATCAATAAAGAATGATCATAATTTTTAAGGTCATAATCTTTCGCACTAAAATTCAACCTTATTATATTCTGTTATCTTAGTATGAAACAAACACGCCGTAGTAGTTCCATTGTTGGTACTCCTGTGAGAACCAGACAAGTTCAGTCATGTTCAGTATCGCCTACCGCTGCAATGGAGGTAAAACGCGAGGAACAATATGCGGCTTTGAAATACTGCTTTCATCTCAACAAATCTTCAGTTGAGGCCTATACAATTTTACAGGAGGCCTATGGAGAGTCCGTTCTTCCCTACAGAACAGCTCGAAGGTGGTTTAAATAGTTTAAAGAGGGGAGACAATCAATTACAAAGGAAGGTGAACACGTTGCTCCAGTTACTGCTCTTACGGAAGCAAACATCAAGACTGCTGCAGCCATTATGAGAGAGGAACAACGAATTACCTTAAGATCACTTTCTGAAATACTGAACATTTCATTTTGTGCCACACACACGTTGGTGACAGAAACATTACACATGAGACATGTTTGTGCCCGTTGGGTTCCAAGACTGTTGATTCCCGAACAAAAGGACATTCTCATGCAGGTCTGCATTTAGTTAAAGCTGATGTTACAGAAATATCCGGAGTTTCTTTCAAACGTAATCACAGATGATGAAACTTGGCTACATCATTTTGATCCTGAGAGCAAACAGCAAAGCTCAGTGTGGAAATCTCCTTCATCACCAACCCCCAAAAAGCGAAAGTGGTTGCTTCTGCTGGGAAAGTTATGGTCATGACATTTTTTGATATTCATGGAATGGTTTATCAGCAGGTTATACCTGGACACATATCAGTAACTAGAAAATACTACAGGGATGTCTTGAAAACATTGCAGATCCATATCAGCAGCAAAAGACCACATTTCCGTGAAGCAGGCTGGATACTGCACCACGATAATGCGCGGCCGCATATTGCCAAATTTGTTGCTGTATATCTTGCAAAAATCAATGTGAAGTGCATCCCTCACCCTCCCTAAAGCCCGGATTTAGCCCTATGTGACCTCTTTCTATTCCCTAACTTGAAAAACGCCTTCATGGGAGGCATTATCCATCGTCAGAAGCAGTGGTGAAGGCTGCGGAGGCAATCTCTCAAAATTGGTTTTCAGAATGTCTTTGAAAACTTGCAGAAACGCTAGTACAAGTGCGTCGCATTCAGGGGAGACTATTTTGAGAAGGACCATCAAAATTAAGAGGATGAGTAAAGGTATGTTGTCAAAAAATTTTTGATCATTCTTTATTGAACAGCCCTCGTACATTAAGTTCTCTTAATGTGATATAATCTTATAATATAAAGAATGAGCACTAGTATACATAAACAATGAAAAAAGCAAAGCAAATAGCAGTAAACTTCCTAGATTGCCACGTATGATCGATTTTCTGGAAAGCACTTGCCAGACATTAAAGATAGTGAGAATTCCTTTCAGAGCATGCAGTGGGATTTGTAACCATTTTCTGCTGAGAGGAAGAATAATTTGCGTCTCTTAGTCACATATATTAGCTAGAAAATTTTGATTCACAGTTATAACAAGGATAATTTTTTTTTAAAACATAACTTTCAACTGTTCATTGATGGGAAACACCTCAGGAGATTCTACTGTCTACTGTCATGATAAGGTTATTGGAGAACAAGAGAATCCATGAATATCGAGGCTTGCCAGATAGGGTCGAGATGAATTTAATCGCTAGAAACCTTGCTCAATGTCGCCTTAACGCCAACAAAGCATTCATTGCAGACTAGGTATAAGTAGTACCAAGGTAACTTAATCTTCATCAAGGACAGTCAAACACTGACGTCTTAAAACCTCTTTTAATATCAATTCTGTTCTCAGTCAAATAACATTTAATTTCCTGTGGGATACAGTGATTTCAAACATATCTCTAACTGATCCACACTACAACAGCCAAAGGAGACTGAACTACTGTACAAGGCGTCATTTTTTATATGATGCAGGATGAACAATTTACTTTGACTACATATCCTGCTATAAAAAGCAATTTTAAGACGTGTAACAGCTGGTTTAGTGTCAAGTAGGAGCTTTAAGATGAAGGTTCTTCAGTGTTTGACATTCGAACAGCGGAAAACTCGTGTTTATTTTTTTTTCAACCTTGTACCCAAATTTTTCAGACGCCTTGTTGTTTATCGGAACAAATCAGAGTCAGTACGGGAATTTTATTTACTAACGACGTGTTGTGTTATTAGCAAGCTTGAGACTTAGGTGGACAAACATAATGAAGGAAACAACCCCTAATAGTATCAAGTAAATCACATGTTTCCGACAGCCATATGCTATATCTAGAATATATGTATCTAGAATCATAAGTTGTCCTACGTAAAACAAACTTTTGAAAATTGTATAAGTTGGCAGCGCGTGCTTTAGCTGCCCGATGTTTCCATGGAGGACTTAATAGGAAACTTCTGCTAATTTGGTAAACTGTTTGCCTTCTTTAACAGTGTTAGTCACAGAATGAGCACTCACGTGACTAGCTTCTGACATTAATTATCGACTCTGAGAGAAATTTATACTTTCGAAAATGTCTTTGACATATGTTTGAAAAAGGAGTACACATTAACAAGAATATTTATGGCCTATTTATGTAAAATCTATTGAATTGTGAAGCGGAAACTACAGGTTCCGATAGAAGAATGTATGAAAGGGGTGATAAAAATATATGAATTACGATTAAGCAATTGGGAATAAATTATATATGAAATAAAGTCAAAAATAAATACTTTAATAGGACTATCGTACAAATGAAATAAATATAAGGAAAAAGTTGCCTTAAGCTAGAACGAGCAAACCAGGCCGGATACGTAAACATTAGGACAATAGAAGCCCAAAATTCCTTCGCCAGCACGGAGCCTCAGACAATAGCGAGTTTTAAGGAAAATATGTAGAGGCAGGATGCTGTACCGTTATGACACCAAAGGATCATACAACTTTAGGGGGTGGGCCCGTGACTGCTGCACAGTTGACGGTGAATGGAAATGACCAATAAGGTAAAGTCGTAGAAATAAATTCCCCCAATAAAATGTAGCGTAAACCACGTGATAGGCGTGAAATAAAGAACAAATAGAAAAAGGATGGAGATACACAAATAAATCTAGGCAGAAGCGGAGAGTAGGCCGAGGTGAGAAGCGTCACTCGGTTGATTACAAAGGGAGAAGACACGTTAGTTTAATATCTGATGGCGAGGTAATAGTGGAGTTAGATTTCAAACGTGTTGGGATTAAACATTCTCAAACAGACAAGGCGACGCAACGAGAGTGAGAAACAAGTGAGAAAAGCCGAGCAACCAGACAAGTAAGATCTGTGGGAATAAACAATCCTCAGGAAATTGAAGTAGTACTTTTCATTGGCTGGTAACTGCTGGACCCTGAGAGAGTACTCTTGCTCACCGACACGTAATCTTTAACCAACCTGCCATACCACACCAAAAGGTCACACCAAGAGAAATTCCCACACCAGTTGTTTCGCACTTACTACTAAGCGCACAGTACTAGACTTGCTAAGCGGTATATTTACTAACTTTGAAAATAACGCGTGTGCTCTTAAAAGATGACCACTTTACTAAATGCAAGGTCCGAAATGCAAATGCAGCACGTGTGTGCTTTTCTTCACTGACAGTTAATAATCCTTTTCTTTCTAGTCAGGTGCCTCACCTTTCCATATCTCCTAAACCAGATATGCTACAAACATGGGGTTTGGCCAGTAGTCCTAAGAAAAAATAGCCCTGAAACATGGAAAAACAGAATAATTTTTAATTGGTGTCTTTAGCCGTATGAAATAAATTAACTGTATGTTTCGGCAATTCGAGCCAGTATGTGTGCTTAACTGTACAACGTTGTACAACTGTACAACTAGCCGTACTGGCTAGTATCCATAGAACACCCACGCCTAGCCCCGCCTTATGTTAATTTCTATTTTTTAGCTACCTTAACTCATTATTCTGTAGTTTTAAAGAAATTATATAGCAGCACCAGACTTCAAGTGGAGTCCAATGCCTCCAAAAGATCTTCAACTTCTGTCACACGATGATATTGGTTGAATTTGCTGCTCAGCAGGACGTATACTCCATAGTTATATGGTTTAGAACCTGCTAGTATATTTTTATCGCAAACGTCACAAACAAAAAGAACTCCAGGTGAGCGTATGATCAGAATGTAATAAAAGTTTCTGTTAGGCTTCACCACCAGCCTCTGCAAACATAACAGTCACATACAGATAAAGGCCGGTATTATTAGACTGTTCGCAGGCGAGCACATATGCAACAGAGAAATACACACGCCGAAACTTTTATAAAATTTAATTTGTAGAGGAGATTTTGCAGGCTCGTCCGTGTATATTTTCGGGGAAATTTCGCAATTTTATTTTAACTGAATTTAATACTTCCTTTAATTGGAGAAAAATGAAAAGGAACTTCGCCTCCAATGATTCAGCTGGTGACAGCTGTTGTAGAAATCGTAATGTTTGTTAGAAAACACTTGGTTTATTTTCATACAAACTCTGAAAAACATAATTATCTCACTAGAAGTAGGAAAAAGTGTAAGACACTCTGGAATTACCTTATATAACAATTTACCCGATGATATTAAACTCACCACCTCAGAAACTGCATTTAGGCGCAAGGTAAAACATCTGCTATTGCAACATTGTTTTTACTCAGTTGATAAGTTTGTAAATACTTTTCCGTGAACTCCTTCTGGGTGTGTAATTTATTATACTTGTATATAATTATTTTATTTGTATTCGTGCTTATTAATTTTGACGATACCATGAATTCTTGTAATTCCCAAGGTTCTACAATAAATCTAATCTGACACAGACGACAGGGTAGCAGGTTGGGACACTCCTTGAGTCAGCCCATCCCAGGTTGTGGCAACCCTGCCTTTTTGTGAGCCCCAGGTTCCACTGGCCCGGTGGGTAGTACCTTGTGAGGGCCCCATCCACAGGGTACGTGGGGGGTAGGTGAAACTCCAAAGCCGTAGTGATGGCATTTCATCTAGGGGAAGGAAACCACAAAATCAAACCTGACATGCCAGGGGCTGGTAACCCCTTCATGGAATTATTATCTTACTCAAAAGTCTCACAGAATACAGCTGGACGGAAATCAATAGGATGACCTAGGAAACGATGGATCGATGTGAGACCGGAACAGGCTATAGCCTAATCCATGGAGGTAGAAGAAGAAAGAAGAAGAAGACATAGACGATTGTACTGTATCTACACAGCATAATAATTTCATTGTTTTTACACAGCTTAATCTTTTTTAGCAATTTTGCTCCATTGTTAAGGTGCAAGACTTTAAGTGTACGGTTTTATATTAATATCCCAAGAGTGCAAGATTGCATTTCACATCATATTCAATGTAAAGATGTTCTCAAAAATTCATATTATGAATTGCTTTTAATAAACAAGGAATTTTAAGAAAATATGTCGTGTTACAGTAACAGCATAATTTCGGAACGAAAAGAAGGAAACTAGCACATTTCACATTTAAATATCAACGCAAACTACATTTAGAGTGAATATTTTAATTTCCTAAGCAGTTGCTGAAATTATGGTTAAAACAGGATTTATATTTAAGGTCCTTACGTGAAAGATGTAAAATGCATAACTTGAAATTTCTAGGAATAGCAAGAAAGGCACTTTTTATAATTTTATATAATATTAAACCGTAAAACCAAGACGTCCTTCACGAAAATTTAGAACTTTTAAAAGACAAAGATTGCTGTAAATCATGTTTATACTATGAGAGCATTTTAAGCTGTTCGTCACCTTTGGTCTGAATGTTTTAGGCTGGAGACAAATAGACTGAACTTCCGAATGAATACTAGCCAGTAGGGGGTGATCCTATGATAAAATATCTGGCGTATCGTAATGTCGCGAGCATTGTTGTGAGGCGGCGCGGCCGACGAGTTCAAAGAGACGGCCAATGAAGTGCGGAGATAAAAGCTCGCCGAAACGGTGGGGGGAAGGAGACGGATTTCTGGAGAGTTCTTCTTTCCTTTAGCGCCGTCTTGATTGTTTGGGAACATTCCGGATAGCGAGTAAGCTATAAAAAGGAAGCCGCAGCTCGTCAATGTGGAACACTAGTTAATTCGACTCCTGTGCGCGAATAGCTGTGTTTCGAGAGTGAACTTTGTTTGTGGTCGATGACCTGGCAAGTTGTATTGTGTATGAGATGTAATTCTGCTACTGTAAGGATTGACCAAAGTGAGTTTCTACAAATATTAAGAGCAATTTTTAGTGTTTGTAACTTGGACTTTTAATTTCCTCAAACACACAGCCACAGTATTAAGGAAACTGGAACTGCCATCAAAAGCGGTCTATCCTATCTACCGAGAGGGAAAATATCAATTAGTTCGTCACAAAAGATGGACAGAAGAGAAGAACGGGACAGGTCTCTTAACCAAACAACTGCAAGCTTGGTACTTATAATGTTTTAAAAATATTTAGTCACTCTTACCTTCTCTACAATTTTTAAGCAGTTCAGTAAATAGAGATTGTATTTCATTCAAAACATTTTGTGATTTCACGAAAAGAAAAAAGATACGTCCTTTGGGACAGCCTGAATCATAAGATAAATATTTTTATAAAGAATTATTAGCAGAGGCGGCCCGTGAGACATTGTATTGGCGGTACCATAAATAAATGAATGAATGAACAAATGAATGAATGGCTTAATGAATACATAAACACATAAATTAAATAAATACATAAATAAACAAACAAATGAATAAATAAATGAATGAACGAATGAATGAATAAATAATAAATGAATAAATAAATAATAACTGAATGAATAAATAAATAATAAAGGAATGAATAAATAAAACAATAAATAAGTAAGGGTTGTTAAAATATAAGTATGTGTACCAATTTCTAACGATTTAGGCAATCTTATTAATAACCCATTCTATTTTATAATATACTCTACCAAACTAAACGTACAGGGAAACGTAAATGTATACTTATTACATCCGTACTCTTGTTACGCACAGGTGTAACGAATACAGTAGAAGTTTGATAATACAATTCATGAGGAATATGATACGAAGCGTTCGTGCACGATTTCGTGTACGATTTAAGTCCCGTGCTTTACTGCACTCTAGCGGATAAAGCGTAAGCTATGCGCCAGAGAAATCTCCGCACCACCTTCTCCCATAAGAAGCCGTGTATAAGCAGACATCCTAGCCCTTCACACAGGCGCTTATGAGCGTAGACGGTGCCGTTCTGGAATCGGCACCAAGCCACGGAAAACAACCAGGACAGAACGCTTGCGTTTAACGCGCCTACTCACACGAGGGAGCAGATACACAGAAACAATCTTTTTTACGCAAATCCTATACACTTCATTTTCTTTCGTTTTCATACAGATGGGGCCATGGCACAGCGGCACTACCTCAGAAGCCGCCCCTGATTATTAGTGCATTTCTGTCTCAGAGAGAGAGAGAGAGAGAGAGAGAGAGAGAGAGAGAGAGAGAGAGAGAGAGAGAGAGAGAGAGAGAGAGAGAGAGAGAGAGAGCACCATAACATAAAAACGAAAGGTCCTACCTTAAGTAATTTTTCACTTGTCATTACTGTTTTAAGTTTTCCAATAATGTTGTCAGTTTTGTAATTAAAATATAAATGAATGAACGAAGGAATGAATGAATGCTTATATCTATGCTTTATTATTTGTATAAAATCTTCAATACCTTTGTAATTTCTGTAAAGTGTTGTTACTATTTAGCTGTATGGATGGTATACCTATAACACATTGTTTTGAAATATTTTCCTATGACATAATACCTATACAATTATGTAATGAAGGTAATTTAATTAGATAGAAGAAAACGATTTTGAAAGAACAGTTTATGTAAACAGCATAAATATAAGCGTAGTTATGTTATTTTATTTCCTAAAGCGGTTAGTGTAACTCTATTCAGAGAGATTGCGTGTTCATTTTGTTTTAAGCCCCCAGGAATTTTTCGAACTACTCTATAGCAACATAAGGTAGCCTGAGGCAATTTGAGACCAGAAGGTAGAATATTGCCATTGGATAGCAATATTCATATTCATGAATATTTCAAACTCTTTCGGTTGCCGCATATGCATTTGGCTGTGTTCCTACATTTATCAACTATAACCAAAAATCTACGCTCGGAAGTCAATACTGGAAAGCTCGCTCGTTTGAATGGCGTTGCTACCATCTAGCGGCACGAAATGATGACTTTTCCGGACATATCGGAGTATAAATGGGAGAATGGTAGCCAAACTAAAACAAAAGACTAATAACAAAACACTGCGGTTGTCATTTAAATACAAGGTTTAATTAACACTGTTAACACCCACCGAGATGGTTCTGTGGTAACCTGTGAGGTTCATATTCAAGGGATTCTCGCTGGATCCACTTGGTTTTATAGTAGTTCCTGGGTCAGTAGGCAAATACGGCGCTGATCGCTGTTTTACTATTTCTTTCGTGTCCATCACATCCTGTTTCCCTCATTAGATATCCCCTGATTCAGGGTTTAAGGACCGGCGACAGCTCTCGGTGTGTTGCGGCAGGAGCGACAGATTTTTCTGACGTTTGGTGAATTGGATTGGATTGCGGTACGAAGGGGATTCGACACGGATTGGTATATCGTGCCTATGCCCCCATGTGGGACACCCCAAGGGAGAAGGATGAAGCGAGAAGATTAAGAGACCATATTAATATAAAGTCTCTTTTAAAATTAACAAATATAAAGCTAATAAATGTAATAATAATTAATATTATTAATTAATATTAATAAGAAATACAGATTTAGGATTCATTCTTTTCATAGTTGGAGGATTAACTATTCTAGGTATTTCTGCACTTGATAGCCTTCTTCAGGACACATGTTACGGTATAGGTCACTGTCGTTTCAAGGAGCCAGGGCAGTGCAGACGGCAGAGTCCCTAAACTGCACCATTTGTAAACTCCCCGGTATGCCAGCACAACCGGCAGATCACCCGAATGTGATCCGGAAACCACCCCATCAGACCGTGGTCGGAGACCAACCTACCGTAGGAGAAAGTTTTACTCAGAGCATACTATCCCGTTGAGCACCTCCAAGACACCCGCCGACACTTCTACCCTGAAAGAGGCCTTCAGATGAGAGATGTTGTGAAATGATAATAGATATTGTCACCCAATTATCGGAAGGCACAACCAACTGACAGCTGAGTGGTGGACAGGAGGCATTCAGGCCATGCCTACCTATTTATCTCGTGTCACTAACTGAGGGGATGGTTAGGAAAGTGTCACTGGTCGCTGGCCGCCTCTTTCCCCTCCCCCTGACGTCTGGAACAGTCGGGATATTTCATCTAACCCGGAACCTTCCAGATAGGTCAGTTGGTCTTATATAAGTGACGGGCCGGGCTGGAGAGAGTCAGTTCTTGGCGAGCAGCCGTGAGGAGCGCCGTGCTAGCGAGCGCATTGGAAGTCTGTGTACGTGTATCAGAGGAGTTGTACGTAATTTTGAGTGTGGAGTGGACCTGTGACAGACGAACTGGTGGATTGTAGTTATTTTCGCTACGTAATCCTATGTAGTCGGCAAGTGTTCCAACTGTAATTCGGTGGAAATAAAGAACATTTTGAGTTTATGCAATTGGACTTTTAATTTCACGAACTCACAAAGTCACAATATGAAATGAAGGGACAGGAAATTCGGATTATGTAACTAGTCTATCTAGCATTCGCTGATGACCCGGTAAAATCCCCGAAAAAATACCACTGGTCAGGTAGATTGGCCACGAGAAACCAACCCGGACCTCCAGACTGTGGGTCACAGGGGAAACGGCCTGAATCATCCCGCTCGGTGACGTTTGATGGACGTGTGTGTTTATCATACTCAACGATGCGATGTTGTATTTTGTTTCTACATATTATATCCTTTCCATAGGTGCAGTCTTTGATGTTATACGTAATTTGTTTGTTTATTTACTGAATTAACTTTAAATGTAAACTGTTTGAGAAGTCAGTTAATGTTCACGCCAAGGAGATTGCAGGGAGCGCCGGACTATTATGTGTTTCAAATGGGAAGGTGTTTATCCTCGACCGCTACTAGGTGAGCAACCAATCGGAGTCCTGCGGTATTGTCGTATTGCATTCCCCCTATGTGGTGTATGCTGAGCGACAAACTAATCGATCTCTAATAAATATTATCCGCAATAAGACGAACATTCAGATTTTACTAAAACCTATCCATGATGGAGAGAGTAATGCCTTTAGCATAACCGTAAAAACCCCATATTTTTATGTCAAGTAGTTGTCCTAATACAAATAAATAAATAGATATCATTATATTATAACACGCATTGCGACGTAAACACCGTAATGAGCACCATTATTGTTTGGCTTGTATGCGTGAACGTATATTTGAAATTACTCAGAACTGTAACGTAAACATTTGACATGACGTGGTAAAAGAAATAAGTACTCTGAATTTGCCAAGGTGTTTGCTAAATTCGATGAGAGGAAACTTCTTGCTAGTGTGGCAGAACGTGTCTGGTCACATATCTTTGTTTATGAAGAGAGAGTTCAAAGCATCATTATTCAGTGTATCAGCTGAATCAGCGAGATGTGATCCACCGCCCTCCCACTTACTACTGCTAGAACAATGCAATAGAGTTAATGTGGGCTCAAATTATGTTGCAAACAGAAATAATATTTTTAAACTGACGTTGAATGACTTACTCACGAAGAAATTGACAAGGAATGCAACAAGACTGGGAAAACTGCGTGAGACATCAAGTAAACTACCAGACGACGACTTTTGGAAAGAAATAGCAAGTAATGAGATTTTGGAACCTATCATCATAAATTTGCAGTATTCAGACGTTGAAGACACTGACAAATTATTTCTTAAAGTAACATTCGCAGCTATACAATGCACCGCTGTTATTTTCGTTGAATTAGAAGAATAAGTAATTCATAAACTATAATTAACGTTAAAGTAAATATTTAAAACATTTGCGTAATATACTAATATTTATGTTGCAATTGTGACTTCAACAACTGTATTATTTTAAAACTTTGGAAAATTCAGTTTGGTTTCCCTTACGTCTAGCGGCAGGAACACTCCAAGTGTGCGAGAGAGAGGGACATATAAAAGGAGTGGGGATGACCAGGTGACAACAGTGAAGGCTCTAACGCATCTGATTGGCTACAGGCGAGATCTCTTCCCATTTGAAACACATAATAAGAAGACGTTCCAAGACCTCCCTCGTTATCGCACATCGTCGAGCGGATTTGGTCGCCCTTCGATTGTCCCCCTCATCTCTCCCTTCCAAGGGTCACGTAAGAAGCAAACATGGCCACTGAGGTTTACGTTGGGTGCTATGTTCTACTTAGACCTCTGGGTACTCGTATTCCTGGAACACTGAGTAGAGGAGCTTAAAGTGCATCAGAAGTAATAATTTCTAAATTTTAATTCTACGACTGGAAGGATTTTTGAGGTAGTTTGAACTTTAAACCCATGAAAGAATGTACTTATAGGAAGCCTTCAGATAATCCTTTAGCCGTAGTATGTGTTTAAGAACAGTTATACTGAAGTAGCTTTTTCTACCTTTGCAAAATTTATTTTAAAAAGTCATTTAAAGCAATATTTTATAAAGGAGCATGCTTTTAGAAGCATTTGTACCTAGCGTAACTTTCTTTAACTTTGCACAGACAATTTTCAAAAAATATGTACTTCGTAGTAATCACGACAAACATTTGCAGAAATGATCTTACCACTAATTTTCTTGTACAAGTAACCCAGGTTGCGACAGCACATGTAGGGCCACTGTAGTCAGCATCTCGGCGTCCCCCAGTCGGAATGTTGGTTTTTTTGACCAAGGCCGCTTACCTAGCCTAACCTCATCAAAATCCTCACGACTTCCTCCAGCACTTCCTCTACACCTCCAGTGGTAGGATCGATCCCGGGTCGCATTCCGTGGCAGAGAGCCAAGGCATTATGCCTTAGCCCACTACTCCAGGCGCAGGACTAATTTTTGTTCTAGGTATAACGAAATAGAATAATACACAGGGATTCAAGCGAGAGTCAAGCATTATAAGGTTAAATTTGCAAGCCTTTTACTGTATAGATATAAAAAATGAATAACGACTGCTACTTAAAACTTGGATATGCATTAGAAATTCAGAAGTATGACAATAAACATCTTGAAAATGGTTTATTCATGCAGTTGACATAACTTGCATGTTTTATCGAGCTCTTCATTTTTGGCACACACAAATTTTGGCCCAGCATAGTGGCCTACATACTGAGGCGGTCCGGCCCGTAGCGAACCACGTCGAGCTCTCCCTTGTGCTCAGCGACTCACAATTAAGGTTCGGTGGCGTGAGGAGGTTAAGGAAAGGGAGATTGTAATCGGTTCGAGATGACATGTAGCTTTCGCATGAGAACTCTCATCTGTACTTCAGGAGTGGGTGCGTTCTGACTGGTTGTGGGTTAATGATGACACCTCGGATCTGGTAGACAGAAGTTTATTGTTATCCTTAGGCTCCTATGCTCGCCACCGTAAAGTCGTCGTCGGTGTGGTTGCTGTGTTTACCGTCACTGTAAATATTGTGATGTGAAGCACGGAGGCAGTAGCACTGCGTAGTCGAATTGAATATATTTACTGTCTTCCCTATACATTACTCTTTGTGCTAACTCTCACTGTAGAGATTGTTGAGTATTGCACATGTCTCTGTGCATGGCGCGGAATTATGCTTCTCAGGTGGCACCGAATACGCGTCCGTCTCACGTAGAAATCAGGACCGTAGTGCTCTTACTAGAAAAACCTAATTTCCCTCATCACTTTGAATTACCCGCACTCTAGGTATTTCTCGGAGTTTGCAAAGTCACATGAACCAATGTCAATTTTCTATTGGCTCTTAACTATCCCCACTTGAGATTAGTGTTCAGAATTTCCAGTCTCGGACCTAAAATCAGAGACGCTTTCTCTAACGGTCCGCGTGCAAAAATTTATGCGAGAGCATGTGCTCTGTGTGACAGTCAAAATTTTATAGCCTGTTGACAGAAGCACGCATGGGATTTAAGCAATTGGTTGGTTTCCGACTGGAACGCGCCAAATTTTCCTTGAGGGCAAAACAGACAATAGAGTAAGGTTGTTTGTTAAAGGGGTTGCAAAGGGAATTTACTGACCTTCGTATAGTGGCCTGTTCACTGGCGGCCTCTGGATTATATGCTAGCATTATGGCATATGTCTATTCTGGTATACGTCATTTATTTATATTTATTCGTTTGTGTCAATGTCTTTCTGATATCAGGTTATATGTCGTCTCCGTTTCTTAGGTGACAGAGGCTGCGTCAATACCGAGTCCCCTCCGTAGTTAAATACCAATCCTAATCCCGCAAACAGAGACACACACGTACTTGAAATGGAATGTGTGGGAGGAATAGAGTAAATTACAGCAATTTACTCTAGGTAGTAGAGAAGGAAAAACATTTTCATATTACTGCAAATTAAAATTTTTGGTCTCATTTTATCTTGCAGACCTTTGCCTACTACAGCATAGGTGGAAGTACCATTAGTAATTGCAAACTTAGATAAATAATTTACAAATTTGAAATGCTTTAACATGCCCAACATTGTGATTCTATAGGTTCAGCCGAAAGCTTTATACTTTTAGAACACCCTCTATGTTGCGTTACATTTACAATGCATATGGCACTCTCTCGTGTCACACTATGGAAGGGAGCGTGTTCTTGGTGGTGAGAGGGGGCAAGCTGCTTGGTGCTGTATTATTTGCAAAGTGCTAGGAGGTTGGGGGGGAAGGTTTATTGTGACGTCACGCCGTGTCTTATCATCCCGCTACCATAAGCACCACCAGCAGTAGTAGCTCTCTCCTTTATGAATACACTTGCCTCCTACCCTTCCTCTCAGGTAGAGCAAGCCGCCGGGTTCACGAAGATTTCATCTCACCCACTTCTCTCTTCTTTTTTTTTTATTTCTCTCCCTCACTCTTCAAGCCCCTCTTTCGTTTCACCTCGTATCCTTTTCTTTCGCAGAGATAGGACATTTACTGCAGGCAGAGGGAAGAAAAGGTATAATAATAGCAAGAAGCATGCACATTTCACAAGTGTTAATTTTACGGATGGGTCTATTCCACTTTTATGCAACTCCAATGTTAGTCTAAGAAAAGGAGTACAATTTGATTACTTCCGATCCTGGTGATTTACTGAATTATAAAAGTGGTAGTCCTGAACATAAATTTCAGAGATTTAGAATTTGAATTTTTCCTAGTAATGTATATGCCATCTCAAATGCGAATCAAAATAAATAATAGCAATTGTACATGAGTCAAACAAAAGTGGCAACACTACCTGCATAGGCGCCATCTGCGGTAAATCATGTGAGCTGATCACAATGAAAAATAACAGCTTCTGACATTTGTAAATTGTGAGTTTGAAGAGAATAACTTTACTTATTAAGACATGTTTAGTAATTTTAATTGTAATCTGTAACAGTTCCCCCTGGTCATAAACATAAAGTCGCTTAATATATCTTATATCAAAATAATATTAGGTTAGCATAGATATGTTATACTGATTATTTTGCATCGAAAGGAAATACATAGCTATTACAGAGAAACAGAAATATGAGGTCCCTCAGGTTGAGAACATATGGTTGGTCGGCTTTCTTCACAACAGGTCCACCACTAAGAACAATGCCTCCGAACCATGTGGAAGGTCGGGCTGTAGCCCTGTTTCCTCTTTCATGCCAATACGTACGTGATCGATACAATACAGTCTTAGATTATCCGAATACCTAAAATTTTGCAGCGTTTCCCTGTGGGAAACTTCCTACCAACATTCGTTCATGCCCACATACAAAATTTGTACGATGGTTTAAACTCAAAATTAAAACCAACCAATTACAATTTAGAACTTACACGCGTGATTCCCACAAAAATTCAAAATGTAGCGATATAAGGGGGGGGGGGGAATCCAGGAGATAGTGAATCCGTGATTTGGATAGTTGAGGCACTCTCTGCCTGTCGGGCGTAGTGGAACCACGTCGTATATACCAGTGTGGTAGGAATACACTGAACACATAACACGTGTAAAGAACTCTATCATTACCACCAAAAACAACACACGAGTCTACAAACAGCGACTTTAAAAGTGGCGAGTGAGGTATCTAATTACAGTAGTGAATAAATCGATCATGGAACAGTCGAGGTGTTTTCTTCGCTGATCATACCACATCCAGTCAGGACGTATCCCACACCCTGGAGTCCATGCAGAGCGAACCCCGAGGAAAACCCCGACCTGTCCAGGAACCACCCCCCCCCCATCCGTAACCCTCACCCGTCACCTTCCCTACCTTATGAAGTAGTTGAGTGCTGGGAGGACTCAACCAGGTTCCTAACGGGCAAGAACCGCCTCATAATTTGGCACCCAACGTGGTTATCGAAGCTCTGACTGTACAAGCGACCATTTGGCGACCAACTTGGATCAGGAAGTACTGAATACAGTGTCATAGTTTTTGGCGACTAAAGTGTATTTCTTCGATGCCCTGACCAATGTGTATGACTGCAGAACTTGAGACAACATCATAAGGTGCCAACCAGTATGCTTGTTTTGGAGTTCTGACCGACGCGTCAGGGAAACTACAGCATCCACGGAGAACAATAGACGCAATGGAGTTCGAGTTCTGGAAGTTGACGACGGAGACAACACCAACCAGGTTCCTAGCGGGCAAGAACCGCCTCAGCTGTTATCTTTAGTGCTATAAATATTTTTTTGTTTAAATTACGTCCTCCAACGTTTAGTCATATCGTACGATGAATGGAATGGATGAAATGATGCTCAAATGAGTCCGGAGTCTATAGAGCTTAGAGTTGCCCGACATTCGTCTTACAGGATAAGAGAAAACCTCGGAAAAAAACTTATTCAGGTAACTCACCCTGACCGAGATTGGAACTCGGGACCTCTTGAGCGTGAGACAAACATGCTACCACCACGCTACTAAGGCGGGCGTGCTCTAAATAGGTTGAGTAAATACGAAGAAAGATGCGTCATTAAAATTTAGGTTGCAAGAGGTATCAGTGCCCGACAATGTCATACAGAATTATTGGAAGCTTGTGGTTGACAGACTTTACCACATCGTACCGTGGTTAGATGGGCGAATGAATTTCGTAGAGGAAACGTGGAACTGGCAGACCGCAGACTTCCGATCCTGGAGGTTTAATGAATTGTATAAAAAATGGTACTCCTGAACATAAATTTCAGATATTTAGAATTTGTCTCTTTCCTCATTCTAATTGTACATAAAACCTCAAATGCGAACCAAAATAAATAATGGTAGTTATAATAATTATAACAGATGTTGGGTTAAAGACATTTTATTCACTAAAATTTATCTAGATAATCATGGTTCTTTCGGGTACATGTACATCAAACGACTCGTTACTTATTTACTTACCTATTTCAATGTCAAACTTGGTATTTAATTTCAGTCATGAATTCTTTTAGATAGTCTCACACTACAAGTCCTGTGTCATGACGTAGTGGACCAGATCATTGTGCTTTGATTGTCTGCCTGGTATCATTCTCACTCCCGGAGGGTGCGGGTTGTATAGCACCGGTGGCCCACTCAACATCATGAGAAAATTGAGGAGCTAGGTTAGGTAGCGAAGCCTGGTCTAGAAGCCCAATTTTCCGGCAGAGGGTGCCACTCATCATATGGGTTGGATGATCACCTACCTCTACCTGGTGTATGTGGACGTGAAACCGACATTCGGGTTGGTGGGCTCTGGTTCGCTTCCAACGTTCCTTCTTCAAACTACAGAGAATTTTTCAATATTTTGTTTTTAACAAAAATGGTCTGTGAGAAACGCACAGTAATTCTTTATATTCCAAAAATAGCTACAGAATATACTCATAGTTCTGGAATGACTTTTGTATAGCAGATAAACTCTATAAAATATCTTGCTGCACCAAAGATGTAACTACACAATTTGCATGAATTGCCATTTTGATAGTGTTATTCAGTTTTGTTTCTGAGGCATTTCATACAGACTTGCATTTTCCAACATTTTTATCGTTTCTTAAATGGGAAGGTGCTTTTCCCCCCATCATAGTGGGACATTTGATGCATAGTGACAAACTCTTAAAAGATTTAAATGTTGCCTATTCTTTTCTTCTTCTTCTTCTTCTTCTTCTTCTTCTTCTTCTTCTTCTTCTTCTTCTTCTTCTTCTTCTTCTTCTTCTTCTTCTTCTTCTTCTTCATCTTCTTCTTCTTCTTCACCATCTTCTTCTTCTTCTTCTTCTTCTTCTTCTTCTTCTTCTTCTTCTTCTTCTTCTTCTTCTTCTTCTTCTTCTTCTTCTTCTTCTTCTTTTTTTGTAATTTGCGTCCTCCACCGTGAAGTCATATCGGACGATGAATGAAATGGCCGAAATGATGTTCAAATGAATCTGGGGTCCATGGGGCTTAGAGTTAATCGACATTCGTTTATCAGGATAAGGAAAAACCCTGTAAAAACCTTATCCTTGCAACTCACCTGACCGAGATTCGAACTTGGGACCTCTTGAACGTGAGGCAGACAAGCTACCATCTACGCTGCCAAGGCCAGCATCCTTACTCTGTAGCTCTAGAACGAACATATGTGCAATAAAATCAGTTGTACGCCTGTTTATCTCGATTAACATGAAGTAGGGCAGAGAATACATTTTTTTAGAGTAGGTAGGAAAAAATCATGTGAATTCATCACATAACTACAATTCATTTTAATAGAGATCTAATGCCTTAATTGGAATATCTGCAAGGGATATCGACATGAAGAATGAAATGTTTGTATTGAATTTTCTTAATTAAACTTTTGTATATTTAAAAGTAGAAGATCATTAGGAACAAACCTAACTTATCAGAATAAAAATAGATCACATCAAAATTCATTATTAGTTACCAAACTGTGTTCTCTTACTATTCCGCCCTTTCCAAAAACTCTATAAAACATGGCCAAATTTGATGAGTATACTTAGCTTTTGACAGAACCCAGAAGAAGCTCCCGACATGATGAGCGAAACATCCGCAAATATGATCAGATGATGCGGCCTTCACCAAAAGCTAAGGATACTCATGAAGATACAGGACGTGGAAGCCTACGCATCCATATGCTCAAATTTACTGTCACATTGCCGATGGTTACATGGAGGCCCGGATTCCCTTTGACCTTGGGAATTTAGTACTTCTTGCTGGTTGGTAGGCGAATTCTTGGAGCTATGTATCATCTATCATGATTTTCTTTGAATAATTTCCCTTTATTTCCTCTCGCCTCTCATGTTTCAGCTGTACTCTGGTGTATAGCAGTGCCGTGCAGATGGTGCGAGTGTCTGCTTAAAGAAAAGAATTTTCCCAGTGAGTATGTTAGGTTCTGCCTGGTTGACGGGTCATTTACTCTTTCTAGGCAGCTGTAAGTGTGTGGCGGATCTTCGAGTTTGGTGTTGTAGACCCCGGTGCATTTCAGTGCACAATCTGCTTGCGTCTTGTTATCTCCTATGGCTCCTCCATTTCGTCCATGGGGTGTTAGCCAAAATGGATATATAGAAATTGTAGTGCTCGAGGTGTCCCCTCTCGTATATGTTCAAAGTTTCTAAAATATAAGCATATAATTGACTTAACATCTTTAATCCTTCGTTAGTCGCGCATGTATCTGTGAGATACACAGCCTGAGTTTGTTTCATTATTATGACAATAAATATGGGTAAGGGCTTGCCGAGCCAGGGTATCATTCATCACACCTTTGTTATAGTTTCCTGTAAGTTTCAACCATTTCACCCTAATGCTAAGTTTTCAAACGATGCAAACCTCATCACGTGTATGCTGTTGTATCTGTCAGATACATCGCGCCAACTCGCGTTACAAATTTTCGCCGCTATCGAATCCAGCCACGTCATTGCTAGACAATGCTGATATAAGTGGCTGCGTTGTTGCAAGGTAAACGAGAGTGCCTTTCTTTATTACTGTGAATCGCAGATTTGAAAATGAGTCAAGTATATGATTTGGAGGAGGTATATCGCCTTATTTTCGAAGATGATGTACTGCCGATTGAGGATAATTTTGAAAAACTAATTCCGAATATGAAGACATAACTAAAAACACGATATGCTGACACCTCATGAAGAGGAAAGTAATAAATTGCTAGAAAATGATGAAAATTACCATTTTGGTGAGCACAAAAAGCGCAAGATGGATGATAACCATGAAAATAATAATAATAATAATAATAATAATAATAATAATAATAATAATAATAATAATAATAATAATAATAATAATAATATAAATAATAATAATAATAATAATAATAATAATAATAATAATAATAATAATAATAATAATAATAATAATAATAATAATAATAATAATAATAATAATAATAATAATAATAATAATAATAATAATAATAATAATAATAATAATAATAATAATAATAATAATAATAATAATAATAATAATAATAATAATAATAATAATAATAATAATAATAATAATAATAATAATAATAATAATAATAATAATAATAATAATAATAATAATAATAATAATAATAATAATAATAATAATAATAATAATAATAATAATAATAATAATAATAATAATAATAATAATAATAATAATAATAATAATAATAATAATAATAATAATAATAATAATAATAATAATAATAATAATAATAATAATAATAATAATAATAATAATAATAATAATAAACTCTCTGGAGTTGTGGGGAATGCCAAAACTATTATGACTGAATTTGACTGCTGAAAACTTCTCGTCGTTGCTGATATTCTAAATATAATTGTGCACTACACCAACAGACGCATAGATGAATTCAAAGTGTAATATGAACGTGAGAGTGATTGCAGAGATGGGCATAGTAGAAATGAAAACCTTTATTGGCTTTGTATACATTACTGGTGTGTTCCGCGGAGGACGGCAAAATATTCACGACTTCTGGACAACAGATGACCTTGACGTCAGTATTTTCAGGACGACTATGTCCGTAAAACGCTTCCGATTCATAGTAAGATTCATTCGTTTTAAGACAATTGAAAACAAATGCTAAAACACAATTAAAGTCATATGTTTCCAGTTGATACAGAGTTCGACAGAAGTATTCGAATAATATAACATGTAACATTTCACGTACTATAAATACTGTAATATTTATTTGGCAGCCATGAATTTTTAAACAAGCAACCATTAACCTTTTATGTCTCGTATACAATACTAAAAATGTCACTTTGCGTGTATTTATTGCACAGTCAATACTGTATTTATTCTATTGTCCCTCTTATTGGAGGATATATGTAAGTATTCGAACGTACCCAATTGAACAGAGAGAAAGGTGGTTGGACGTGCCCTACACGTCTCTATCAAATAGCAGTTATGTTTATGCTATGTCTCGAGACAGTGTGCTCAAAGTTATTTAGCCGATTGTGAACTCACAGTTAATATGGGACGTAAAGGTCAGGAGACAACGGTGGCAGAGAGGAATGTCGTGATAAATATGGACAAACAAAACAAATCTCTCTATCAAATCGAGAAAACAATTAACAGAAGCTAAATTACAGTGTACTACTTAATTCAACGCTTCAAACAGAATATACTGTTGTAAATAAACCTAGAAATGGCGTTACTTCTAAACTCACCAATAGAAACAGGAGACAAATAATAAAAATGGTGAAGCAGAGTCCGAGAGTCACTGCATCTGAGATTACAGGATGCCTTGAGCAATATTCTGGCACTGTGGTTCACACCAGAACAGCTGAACGGGTTTCAAATAGTACTGGGTACAATGCCCGCTTCCTAGGAAGAAATCATATGTTAATAAGGTGAATAAGAAAAAGCGTATAGGATTTGCTATACAGCATGTGGTGAAACCAACATAATTCTAGGATAAAGCTCTCTGGTCGGACGAGAGCAAATTCTGCTTATACAAGAGTGATGGATGTTTTAAAGTGTGGAGACTGCCAAATATAGAATGGGAACCTAAGAACATGGTAGCTACAGTGAAACATGGTGGCAGGAATGTGATGGTATGGGGCTGTATAGCTTTATATGGCTTTGGGAAACTGGTGTTCATAGATGGGATCATGGACAAATTTGAACACAAGAGGCTTCTTGAAAGCAAACTTAAAAAGAGTTCAAAGAAGCTGGGATTAGGGCATATTATTACCTCCAGCTGGACAGTGATCTGAAGCATACTGCTGAAATTGTAAGGCTTTAGATCGTGTACATCACTGTCCAAAATTTGAAGACATCGCCCAATCTCCAGATTCAAATTCTAGAGAGATATCAGGAAGCAACTCGAGTAGCGTGTGAGGAAGCATCACATATGAAGTAAGGACCATCTGGAAGAATTTCTTCAAGCAGAGTGGAGTAATATGGACTCTGCAGTCATTAAACAACACATACAGTCAATGCCCAAACGATTATCAGCAGTAATTCAAAGAGAGGGACTGATAACTAAATACTAGCTGTTCTTTGTTGGAATACTTATGTCCAGATGTAAAGTAAACGTTTTGTTTCTCCTTGTAGTGCAAATCAGTTTCAGTTGCTATTTATGAGTTAATATGTTTAATAGAAGCCTTGGGTTTATTTTGTACCAGTTGTATTTACGTATGCTTACGCTGCGTAGCTCTAAAATAATTTACGTATGTTCACGTTCGAATACTTATGTCGGCCTCTGTACACCGCGACTAACGGCGTCACGAAAGTTGACGCACCCAGCGGAAGGTTAAGACCGTAAGTTCATACTTTCTTTTATTCTTTTATTGGTTACCATTATTCAAAATATGCATAGAGGAAACAAATAAGTTTATGTTATGAGTTGTGACTAAGTAGGCAGGAAGTTAGGGCAAACAAAAATAGAGCCTTTTTATGCTTCTTTTTTTATTTGTTTCTGTGAAATACTTGTGAAACATACAGTTAACGAAGCAAGAAGAACCTAGTAAAACTAAGCCCCTACAAATCACATTTTAAACGTAATTTTCAATATGGCACAGCATCTGAAAATAAGATAGTTGAACTCAGTGAAACAGCTCAGCGATAACGTGGAGGTTTTAATCGTGGTTTTACGTGGAACTTCGGATTGATGTAGTTCCTACGATCCCCCGCAGTCCACGTGGCAGTAAAACAGCAATAAAGTCAAGGTGAGCAGTGCCGTAAGCAATTCTAAGACCAACTGTCTGGAATAATCAAACTTAGTGCTCTCAAGATCATGTTGTAACGAACTCGGGATTGCGTCTCCATAACCATTAGTTGCTGTGATGCGTAGCCCAGAATAAAGGGAGCTAATAACTATGGACTAGACAATGCGAAATAACAGTCACAATGTGCTATGGCTGTTTATGTAACAAGTCATGAAAATAAATGGTTTTAAACACGAGAAGGCCAAAATGTCAGTGCTCGATATGCTAGTTATGCATTTGCTCCATACTACATGTTTTAGAAAGGAGAACGAAAATATATGTTTTAGTGTTTTAAAAAGGTTAAATATTGTTAATTCATTCATTTATAATTTTATAACGAGTAAAACTTGAACAGAATGTAATGTGTTACCTTTTTGTTCTTTTTCTTTTAGCAGCAGTAGTCAGAACGTTCTTCTTTGGAAAATATCGATGGTGTTAAATCATATGCATAGGGTTTCCTGTACTTTAATCATTAGTTCACGCACACTTCACACTCTCATGCATACTTCCAGATTCTGGGTAAAATGTGGAATCATCTTGGCTGGAGAAAAATCTGTACTACGAGGCGGGAATTGAACCCGGCACCTCTTGCACAACTGACAGGTCTTCTACCGGAAATTAATTATTCTTTCACACTGGGCATGTGTAGGATAAATTGTGGAAACTTAAGAGTCAGACTGAAAAATTCATTGCCATAGCCGGGATTTGAACCACGGATCTTCTGGTTTCCGTCCAGCCGCACTACCATTGTGCTACTATGGCCAACGTGCCGCTATGACATTAAATTCTCCAAATGACTCGTATTTTTCCGGTAAACCACTTAGGAGTTCTCATAAACACATGAGACAACTACCTTAATGGCGACTTACCACATGTAAGTACTTTTTAAGGCCCGGGCTTTATAGTTAACCACTATTAGGTCAATTAATGGAAATTAATAATTCTTTCACACTGGCCGTGTGTAGGCTAAATTGTGGAAGCGTAGAGTCAGACTGAAAAATTCAATGCCATAGCCGGGATTTGAACCGCTTCTTCTACCGCCTGACCTACGGGGTCAGCCATGGTATTTTCTGATCTCTGTTTCACATAACCTTGCCCCGTTGACATGCATCACTCCGTGTGCAACTACCTTCCCCCTCATCCTAATTGGCTAATACTTTCGCGCCATAGGCCATAGGGGGTGCCTTCCCGTCAAATTTAAACCTGCAGTAAACATCATAATAATTACCAGGAAGATAGATAAACATTAACATATTAGAGGTAATGCCAAAAATGAGATAGTCTCAGCGGGGTAAATAAACCTTTCAGATGGTCGTAAAGCACACGGTTGCATTGGACCTTAGGGTCACGTGCACTATTTGATGTATTGGTTCTTATAATTGCTTTTTAGTTGGCAACATTGATGAGGAAGAGCAGTCATTTGTTCTCCTGTATCAGTGTTAGAGTGGTAGCGTCGTTGTAAACCGTATTATGCTCTCGATGTGAAGTAAAAGAATTCTGGTTCGAAATAGCTTTCAAATTCACAATATAAAAGTAACTGTGAAAGAACTGTAATGAGATGAAGTGAACACATTTTTACTGTCGAGCATGACGTGTTTAGAATGCTCAGGGGTGCATAATGATGAAATTACTCACCATTTACCAAGACAAGTTTTATTGAAAATTCAAGGCAACGGAGAACATCCCTGCAAGACCTTCAAATCTGGTAAGAAAACAAATTCATTGCATAAATAATGTAATAATATTAGGCTATGAAATATATCTAAGCAGTTTAGTGAAAAACAAAATTAGTTTTACGTACGAAACATTTCATACAACAGTTCTCAATTTACGATACTGGCAATGGTAATTACGCATCTGGATATTTTGTTGGTTGCCCTACAAATATAAATGACATATGGAACTGTTTTATGTAACATAAATTGTAAGTTGCGCCCTAGCTCATCAAATATAGAGTCCTGAAAAGGTGGCAGTTGATTTTGAAACAGCTGTTAACAGAACAGTAAAACGAATTTGCACAAACGCAAGCATCGTCGAGTGCAGGTTCTATTTATAGCTTGGTGGAGGTATGTTGGGTCAAGCTTCCTATTACAAGGACAAAGAACCTCTTCGCGGAAAACAGCTGCAGCTGCGTTGGTGTATCGGATTGATTTCTAGACTCCCAGCGATGTGTAAAATACGTTTTAAGAAACCTAGATGACAGAGGTACTAACTAGATCGACCGGAATATTCGCACTGCTATTTAATGGCGAATTATATTGACTCCAAAAGGCGTTTTTGTTGTAAAATTGTTTACCTTAAAATAATAAAGTTTATTCCTAAGCCGCCTTAAGTCATAACAAATAATATTAGTAGTAATGTTCTGGTATTACTTTGATACTCTGAAGGTTAGATATATGAAAGCAAATGGAAATTCCACTTTTTTATACTCTAGTGAACTCAAATGTAAATGCTGTACTGTGTGCACAAGATGACTACACTCTTTGAAGATCCACAGGTACTTTCATTTTAGCTGTGTGTAATATATACGTCCATTTTATTTAAATCACGATTACTTAATTGAAAGCAACATCCCGCATAGCTCTGTAGAGATGTATAACTTCAAATTTTATCATCATCATTAACTTCTAGGCGGATGTGGAATTAATTGCTCCCATCTAGCAAGATAGGTAGCAATAGTTCAAATAAAAATTCCTCAAATAAACTACTTTCTGTTTCTATCGATGTCAAAAATATTTAATTCGAGAACATTTGCTTAACATTTGTTAATACTGTTCTTCAATTGTCCTGAAGTCGTTTAAACAATTACATATATTTTTTCATTATATGATTCAATGTATATATTGCCCGCCTCTGTTGCGTAGATGGTAGCGTGTCTAACTTGTGCTCAAAAGGATGCGAGTTCGAAACTCGGTTAGGGTGAGTTATCTGGAAAAGGGTTTTCCGGGGTTTTCCCTTGTCCCGAAACATGAATATAAGGTAACTCTAAACTTTGTGAACTCTGGACTCATTTAAGCATCATATCACCCATATTAGTTAATTGATGGAAATTAATCATTTCTACACACTAGCCGTTTATAGGGTAAGGTTTTTGATGGATAGAGTCAACATGAAAAATTCAATGCCACGGCTGGGATTTGAACCACGGATTTCCTGGTTTCCGTCCAGTCGCTCTAACCCATTGAGCTACCATGGTCAACGTGCCGTCCTGACATTAAATTCTCCATTTGATACACCGTTTGTGGCGACTTACTATCGTAAGTACTTGAGTTCCAGGCTTCATCATTTAACTCTTATCTCGGATGCGAGAGCCCCTAGTGGTTTACTGGGGAAATGTACGAATAAAATGGAGAATTTAATGTCAGTACGGCACTTTGGCCATGGTAGCTCAATGGGTTAGAGTGACTGGACGGAAACCAGGAGATTCGTGGTTGAAATCCCGGCCGTGGCATTGAATTTTTCATGTTGACTCTATCCATCATATCACCCATTTTATCCATCGCCCGATATGATATAACGCTGGAGGACGTAAATTAGGACGTGCGATAGTGTTTGTACTCTCTGTTCAGATTTCAAGATTTTATTTTGATTTAATCTAGCTTTCTCATGGTCTTTTTTGGTCTTGATATACGAGTATGAAGGTAGTAGTATAGATTAAGCTGCTTAAAGTTTACTGATATTCAATAACTAACGAAATCCTGTCTGTGGACCAATCACATAAATGGCTAATGAAGTCTTCAAACACAATAACTACTTTTTCATGCCAGATGAACCTAATTTGAAGTTCACAAACTCTATTTACATATCTCATTCAATTATTTTGTTTAATCTACGTCCACCCCAACGTTAAGTTATATCGGACGGTGAATGAGTCCAGGGTCCATGGAGCTTAGAGTTACCCGACATTCGTCTTGAAGGATAAGGGAAAGCCCCGGACAAAACCTTATCTAGGTAACTCACCCTGACCGAGATTCGAACTCGGGACCTATTGAACGTGAGGCAGAGATGCTACCATCTACGCTACCCAGGCGGGCATTCAATTATTTATATGGCGTCACTTTGCTACCAAGGAAAGGACTTTGTTTTAATACTGGTATATTATTTAAGATATTTGAAATCTGTTTTTAAATAAAGCTTAAGCATTGGTTAGGAATGGTTAAAAGTCCAGAATTAATGAGAATTATATACCCATAAGCATTATATATGTAGCTAATTTTTATATTTTGGCAAGGGTTCCACGTTAGGACACCAATTTGTAGCTAATTTCTTTTATTGGCATGCAAATGAGTTCTACGTTAGCGTTACAATTTGAAACAATAATGTTTAGCTCAGGGTAAAGCAATGAGGTTTCTCACAGGGTATGCGTGGATATGTGTGAGAAGGAGGGTTTTATTGACACTGGAATGCCCGTTTCAAACTTATTTATTTACAGCTTCTTTTTTCAGAACATCGAAATTGAAGTTGCCGACCAAGGGTTACCAATATCCCTGTTTAGAGTTACTGACGGCAGAATGTTTATTACTCGATAAACTTTATTCGTTCCTCACGTATATATGAACCGACAAATATCTTCTCTCATTTCTGGTATGCCTGGCCCAAGACAGAACAAGAGGACAAGAGGACTGCCCTAATCGCCCACACGCCTCAGACTGTTTCAGTGGCTTGCCAGCCACGAAGAGTCTGAATGACCGCAGATGCGCCTGGGTGTACATGTGACTTTCACTTTCTTGAAACCCTCTTTTCACACAAAGATTTCCTTTGTGGCTATTTTGTCGCCATTATGAATGATCCGAAGAATGCCCTATTCATACAGTCAAGTGCCATCCTTTAGAAATCTGCTAAGGACACTGTTTCTTGCGTTTCTTTTGTTAAAACAACTTATTCACCCAAACTGCTGTTCGATTCAACTGCCCTTGCACGTGTTGTAACAAAGAACCAACATTCCTTTGACATCCATCATGATTCTTTATACATAGCAATTCTTAATTTCGGTATCATATATTTAATTTCAAATTAGTAAAGCAGTTTTTGTTAGCATTTGTAGTATAAGCTATATTTTTTTCAGAAAAACATAAACAACTATAAGCAAAACGTACAAAAACACACATATAAATCCCTTTAATATTTTTAGAATTGTCAAAAATAAGATTCTGAAAATGTACATTTTGGAGGATAAGCTTTAAAATTAAATATGGAGTTTTGGGTATTGTTTTAAAAATCTGCATTACAGTAGAGCGTTCTGCCTTTAAGCTAAAATTTAAATAGCTTATAAAGCTAAAGACAGACGCTTATTGCATAAAGCATGTTTCCTTAATAATTGACCTTTTGAAAAATTTAAGGGGTACGCAGATATTTAGTTCATTTCCATGCGCATGACGATGTACCCAAGATGTCTAAGAGTGTTTCAGTCCATGCAAACAAACTTAAAATGAAAGGAATAGTTATATACTTCATTCAAATTGCACATAATTGCACATTAATCATCTAGGATCGGTGCACGCTCATTTGTTTTTGTCTACTTGTTAAAGTTTGCCTGATTGTCTTTTATTGCTGCAGGACAGGCACGACATTGATGATAAATTGGCCAAAAGCTTTCCAAAAAATGCCTATAAATGTTATAATTTTTAATAACACTTGAATGCTCTGAGAGGGCCATATTAATGATATTAGGAATATAATTTATTTTACAACTGATTCATGAGTAACACAAAGCATGCATATTATTTAACGAAAATAATCTACCAGTTTATAACTGCACTTGTCTTCAATTTAGTCTGAATGCTTCATTTCTAAGAATTCCTATACCAGCACAGGAGCCTGAACACATCTGTGTTGTATGTGCAGGATACAGAGAAATTAATCTAAATATAGACATAATTTTCTGTCTCGGAAAATAATTTAGTCTGAGCACTGATTACAAACTACTTACCCTGCTGTATTTCTATTGGGCCATGGTACTAAAACCAACCAAAGCTTTATAATACTTAAAAAAGAGTTTAGTTTATACTTTTTCTTTACTTTATGTAGGATTGAATCTTTTTTTTTCAAATGTTTGTGTAAGTATTTAGGGTTAATAAGGGATTTTAACCCTTTCATAATGATTTCAAGAGATAAGCTGATTTATATGTAAATTTATGTACATTAAAATTTCTAGAAGGGATGTTGAGAACGTTACGCCAGTGGGTTATTTTTGTTCCCCTTCTGAAGGAAAACATTTACTAAAAGGAAAACACCCATGAACTTTGAACTTAGCTCTATCAGTAAGCAGTCTGGCATATGTACGCTACAGTCTGAGACAGACAGCAATATTTTTCATTGTAAATATTTTACAATATTAAAAGCAACATATCAAATAAACCGAAAAATAATATTCACTTCAAATCGTTCTAAATAACGTGGAATGAATGACATGAGGTGTATTTATATGAAGAAAACAAGATAAGGAGTTAAAACTTAGTTTATAAAGGTAACAATAATTGCACTTTATTATCAAAGTTCATACGTCCAAAGTCTGCTAAGAGATGTTACATTTAGAAATTTCGAGGGAAGTTCTTGCTGAGTTGTTAGCGTGCAACATGTTCATAGCAACCCGCACGCAGTGCGAGTTTAACTTCCTGCTGGCTTTGTGAAGTCTTGACAAGCGTGCGAAAGTTTCTGCAACATCGGGTAATAAAACAATTTGATGTATGCATTTTCCTCAGAAACAAAGCACTCCATTAACACGTGGATATAAACCCAGCAAGAGCGGATAAGAAACAAAGTTACGATTAATTTACTACTTTAGTAATATTATAAACGAAAATTAAATACTCTCCAAAACAGCAACTGAGCGATGCCCCAAGGTAACCTGTGAGTTGCATTCGAATCGTCCCGGGTTCATTCTTGGTGCCCATCAAGGGTCCTTTTTCTGGTTTTCCCTGACCAGCAAGACGATTGCTGCAGTGTTGCGTTCCATTCCTCAGCTCTTCTCTCTCTCTCTCTCTCTCTCTCTCTCTCTCTCTCTCTCTCTCTCTCTCTCTCTCTCTCTCTCTCTCTCTCTCTCTCTCTCTCTCTCTCTCTCTCTCTCTCTCTCTCTCTCTCTCTCTCTCTCTCTCTCTCTCTCTCTCTCTCTCTCTCTCGAACAACTCCGGAGATATGTATGGGCTAACAGTTGGAAACACTTCGGATCGGTTGGCAACCGTTCCAGGATGCACTCCTGAGTTAGGCTTATGGACGCTCTTTATTGGTGTGGGAGGGTCGCCGCCGAGCACTCTCCATCCGCGTAGTCATACCTTGGCAGGGTCGTCTGCATCAACCAGTCATGTATCACATATCTAATAATTTAATATCCATTGTGGCCGACGTGATAGGTGTTCCCTTCGTCACTTAATCTCAATTCATTTCTTTTTCCAGAACTGTAACTACCTATACATTGGTTCGAAAAAGGCTTTATACTCTTGCATTTTGATTTTGAACTGGGATGATTTTAGACTATAAGTTGTGGATGAGGTTGTGTATACTTAAAGGTGGTTTACCGTAAGGGTTTACAATCTACTTTACAACTGGGAGCGTAGCTGAAAGGACGGGGGGTCAGATGGTATAGGTAAATGGTAAAGGTAATTTATAGTCAGGTTACAGATAGATACATAGAAATAGCACAACTTTCTACGAAATGCCAGTTTACTATAACATTATAATTTTCTACAATACAAGTCAACCTCAAAGTCTTGACGAGTTTTCCGGGTGGATTGATCTTGATAGCTATGGTAGTGCATTAAGACCCAGTCGGAGCTTACCTTCGAGGAGATGTCGTTGCGTGGTGAAGTGAAGATTTGGCATAGCCTCCGGCCGCAACAATATAAGTGTGTGTAGTGTTTAACGCCCGCTTTTACCACATACGGCATCGCAGGCGGTGACACTGCTGATACATGAGATAAGATGGAGCACCGGTGGAATGAGATGGCAGGGGAAACTGGAGGTCCCAGAGAAAACCCGCCCCAGCGCCGTGTTGTCCATCACAAATATCACTTTGCGGTCGCCTGGGATCGAACCCGGGCCGCCTTGGTGAGAGCCAAGCGGTCCAACCACTGAGCAACGGCGCGGCCACCGCAACAATATACTTTAGACTCCCCGCGCGCCTCGATAATTACCACTATAAGTATTAACGGACAAGTCCAAAAAGAGGGGGCCAACACACGTTGAACCTAGGGACTTTTTCTCTTTGATCAGCAGAAGAACTTCTGGAACACTCCATCCGCCATGTTGGTTTAAATCCAACTACCTATTGATCATCCATTACCAACCACCGGGTTCAACGTCTAGGGTTGTTGCGTTTGGCATTCTTATTTGGTTAATGCTCCGAAAATATGTAAATTACGGGTTTGTCGTCTAATACTCCGCTCTGAGGTTTCTACATAATTACTTCCACAAATTAATACTTTCAATTGCATAAAGAAACCTCATTGTATTAAAATTTCAAATAAATTCCTAAAATAAATCAAGTTCCTACACTTCACCAAAGCATACGCCACAATATTAGGTTCAAATTTCAAAACTATCAGGCTTTCGTTTGTTTTATTTGTTAGAATGACGTCCTGCTGAAATTACTGAAAAATGAGATTATAACATAAGGGAGATATTAGGATTGGGTTGATCTCGACGGAATATTGTTTCCCGAAATCCATGGAAGTTTGGGTACATCTGGGTGTACTGATATGGGGCTATACGACGTCTTAATGTTTTCTGATTCTAACTAGGATAGATATAGATTGTAGCTATAGAAACCACCTCCTCGCTGAGAAAGTGGAAGATTTTAAGACAAAGAGGAATTTGTCTAATAGAGAAAGTCATGTATAGGAGTATTTTGCACCTGTTCCTGGTTTTATAAGAGGAGCGTCATCTCTGGGGGAACTTTACTCTCTAAATTTACAACTGTGTGTGTGTAAATGAAACTATTTCCGAAAAGCTTTCTTTTTTTTAAATTGAGATGCAATACATAGAAGAAAAAAATATCTTTCTTTGGAATACTTTGTGAAAGCTAAGTATATAAAAATAAACAGTGGCTAGAGAAATATAACATATATTAATTTTACGTTCATTCTTCCCAATTTTTATTAAGCAGCTGGCATCCATAATAACAATTTTTCTCTACTCAGAAATGTCCTTTAAGTTATAAAATGCAGTGACTTAAAGGATGATTCATAAATGATTCTTAGATGAATGAATCATAGATCTTTAAGAGCAAGCTTAATATTTTAAGAAATAAAAAGGCATGAAGTTGCACACGCTGGAAATAAAACTTAGAAAGGAAACTTAATTCGAATGTAAGATACATAAAAAATAAAACGGTGTTCCTTTGCAAATACATCGCTACAGAATAGCACGTTCAAAAACAGACAACACAACAGATGCTGACATTGGCAGTAACATATGGCTAATCGAGAGCTGGCTTATAAGACCAGAAATTTTTGTCACTGGAGGCAACATATAGATTATCATAAAAACTGATTAAATACATTCAAAAATCGGATATATTCTGAACCACATGAAGACAAAGGAAAGGATTATTGTGTTGCTATTTGGACTGAATATAATAGTTATATAATAGTTAATTTCTTTTTATTTCCAGCTATTTCATAAGCTTTATTTTGTGTTTGGATGTGCCGGAAGGCACTCCTCCTGGATCGCAAAGGACAGTAAGAACTGAAAAAAATATATTTTGTAACGGCGATCACCCAAATTTTTAACAAACAGGTAAATGAGTTTGCCTTCTTAAAATTTTTAAAATGTTTCAATACATATTAAACAAGTATCAAACCATAATGCATGCATAAGAATAGCAATGAAGACAAGGTATGCATATTTAAAAAGGAAACTCGTACTTTAAATGAAGGAGAAATAATATTATAGATAAATGAATTCCTGTAGTTCCCTTACGGTGAATATAGGGCCTTCTGAACCGTGCAACCTCGAGGCCCCATGGTTAACGGGCTGAGAGTTTTTCTTCTTCTTTTTTAACGTCCTCCAACGTCAAGTCATATCGGACGGTAAATGAAATGGGTGAAATGATTCTCAAATGAGCCCAGGGTCAATGGAGCTTAGAGTTAGCCGACGTTCATCTTTGAGGATAAGGGAAAACCCCGGGAAAAACCTTATCCAGGTAACTCACCCTGACCTAGATTCGAACTCGGGAGCTCTTGAACGTGAGGCAGACATGCTACCATCTACGCTACCGAGGCGGGCGACGGGCTGAGAGTCAAAGGTTTCATGATCAGAGAGATTCCGGAATGAGTGATCAGCCCATCGCCGGAAGAGAGCGAACGAGAGAAATGAGGTGTTGAGAAAGATGATGGAGCAATCAATGGAATGCTAGCTGTGGAAACCGGAGGACCCAGAGAAAAGCCGCCCGGGCGCCATGTTGTCCACCACAGATCTGTCTTTGCGGTCGGCTGTCATCGAACCCGGGCCGCTTTGTGGGAGCCAAGCGGTCTAACCACTCAGCCACGGCGTGAATATTATATATATAATAATTTTAAAATAATTTTCAGAAGTACAGTTTTGAAAAGTTATAACATTGAAACGGTTAGTACAAATATCTTTCTATGGTAGCTCAAGAGGTAAGAGTATCAACATTAAGGGAAGGTATATATTGTACAATATATTTGTGATTACTAATGAATGAATATAATTAACATACTTGTAAAATAAATTATGTATCAAAACTTTTTAATTTATACACATTTGTATGATTATCTCTGGAGAATATCCTAAAGACATCTGATATTAATAAACGATTAACTAGGCTGGATGTAGTTCTGTAGCAATAAAATCTGAAAACTAACATCCATAACAATGACGAGAAATTCTGAAATATACTGGCTTCAATTTTTATGTGCAAGATTTGTGTTCGCGGGTCAATCGGTAAACATCAGGTGGCTCTAAACAATTTTCAGTTAAAGAACATATGTTTATAATGTTTTGATTACAAATTGACATTTATAATTAATTAGAGCCAACTTAAAAATTCAATGCCATGGCCGGGATTTGAACCACGGATCTATTGGCTTCCGTCCAGTTGCTCTACCCCTTGAGCTACCATGGACAACGTACCTTCCTGACATTAAATTCTCCAATTGACTCATTATATTTTCCCGGTAGCCCACTTAGAGTTCTCATATTTGAGACAACCACTTGTTGCGACTTACTATTGTAAGTACGTAATTACCAGGATTTTATCGTAGATTATTTTTAATGTAAATTTCTATTGAGGAATTAATCCTTAAAGAATTAGTCCTTTTAAATACATTATTCCCGTATATGGGTGATTTTTAATTAACTAGAGCCAACTGAATAATTCAATGCCATGGCCGGGATTTGAAGCACGGATCTACTGGTTACCGTCAAGTTGCTCTAACCCTTGAGCTACCATGGTCAACGTGCCTTCCTGACATTAAATTCTCCAACTGACTCATTATATTTCCCGGTAGACCACTTAGGGTTCTCATATTTGAGGCAACCACTTGTGGCGACTTACTATTGTAAGTACTTAATTACCAGGATTTTTATCATAGATTATTTTTAATGTAAATTTATATTGAGGAATTAATCCTTAAAGAATTAATCCTTTTAAATACATTACTCCGGTATATGGAGAATTTAATGTTAGGAAGGCATGTTGACCATGGTAGCTCAAGGGGTAGAGCAACTGGACGGAAACCAGTAGATCCGTGGTTCAAATCCCGGCCATGGCATTGCATTTTTCAGTTGGCTCTAATTAATTAAAAATCATCCATATACCGGAGTAATGTATTTAAAAGGATTTAATTCTTTAAGGATTAATTTCTCAATAAATTTACATTGACATTTATATTTGGATTTTTGTGAGATAGCCTCTATGTTCCACATCGTTGTAAATGACATTTAAAAAAAATTGGTAAAGGATAAGAGATAAAGAAAATTTTCTACGCAAAACATTATATCTCATTAAATAGTATTTTTTATGCGAAATAAACTATTGTTTGTGAAGTTACTCTTTCTGAGATATTCCTTGTTATTAATTTGAATTTTCATGTATTTTATTACCTAACAGGAAGTCGTTAATGGCTGTTTCAAAGTTTTCACATAGTGACCATGTCTCAGAATATTTCACTAGATATCGCTTAAGCCTGCAAAATACTCCTAGGTGTTCTCAATGTACTGTAAGTATTGTGCAATCAAGTTCAGGTAAATAGAAGAATAATCGTTTTTAAAAAATACTTTACAGAGAGTCATATGATTGCACAAATTAGACCTTTTGCTGGCATAGATGACCATCAGTTGAGAGTTTTGAGAATCGCTTAAAAATCTTGTATTCCCATGTTTCCGTTGTAATTACATATAACCAGTTTTACAAACATGTAGATAATATCTTGATTAATGAAATAGATACAATAATAAGAAATGTTTGCTGAAAAGATGATAAAGCAACGTGTGTCACTGTAGCACACCAGACATTTCTATATTTAAGCTAAAATATGCGAAGCTACACAATTAATAAATTCTGGGTCAATTAAACGTTTCTAAACTGGTGTGAGCAAGCGGGCCTTCAAAAGGTGAAGGAATGTGCGGTGTACGTGACAGCACGAAGTTCGTTCACGTCTCCCAAAGCATCTCGGTTTCCCACTTCACTCACTTTTCCCTTTGTGAGAAGGACTGTGTACCAAAACCTCAAATTCCTGTGCGCCCACTGAGAGAGGATTTCAAAGACACCTTCTGCTATAATTCTCCCTTCGGAGGGGACCCTCTCGCCACTTCAATATTGGCAGAGTGGCGTGACAACCGTGCTGCATCAATGGGACTACATCCGAGAGATGATCTTTAAGGAGCCCGGGGATGTGACCTCGTTAGTCGCAATTCAACTGAAGCATATTGACACAAAATAGAGTAGCCCTCCCTAGGTAACCACAGCTCCTAAAAATATCGACAGGCGTTTCGTCATTATGTTGTTCTGGAACCAGATGTAGTGAAACAGATTTTTAAAGGGAACTAAGGTGACAGAATCCTGAAAATAACTGAAGCACTAAGTGTTACAACTAGCGAGTACATACTGAAGTTTACAGGCTCACTGAGGAGTCTTTCATTTACTTTAGAATCCCTAGACTTGAAACTGTGCCTCAGTGAAACCGCTTACATCAATAGAAAAAAAAAGTTTATTACAGTCTACGGTCCTTTACCTGCCCGCCTCGGTAGCGTAGATGGTAACGTGGCTGCCTCACGTTCAAGAGGTCCCGAGTTCGAATCTCGGTCAGGGTGAGCTACCTGGATAAGGTTTTTCCGAGGTTTTCCCTCGTATCCGTCCAATATGACAACGTTGCAGGATGTAAATTTACAAAAAAGAAAAAGTTCCTTTATCCATATTTGTTGACATATATGCAAAAGTCGTGTGCCTGGAATGCTATCAACATAATATAAGTAAATATTAAAAGCAGAAGCATTATTAACAGTGAAGTATTCTTCATATTTGAGTTTGATTTATGAGTCACTATGTTTACACTCAAACTTCACTTACTTGTTGTATAATTGGAACGTTTTCAAGATCATTCGATCTCATCCTCAGCTGTTTGGTTACTAAATGAACCTCCCGCTTCTTCCACTACTACGGAGCTCCGATCACTCTGCCATCTGGTGTTAGGGGCACTAAGTTTTAATACTTCATTTAATGCCAGGATTTCAAAATTTATAACTTTATCACGGTTTTTGTTTATGAATATTTTTTCCCAAATATCCAATTCTGTTTTGTTTATATTCATAAACAAAAACCGTGATAAAGTTATAAATTTTGAAATCCCGGCATTAAATGAAGTATTAAAACTTAGTGCCCCTAACACCAGATGGCAGAGTGATCGGAGCTCCGTAGTAGTGGAAGAAGTTGGAGGTTCATTTAGTCACCAGACAGCTGAGGATGAGATCGAATGATCTTGAAAACGTTTCAATTATACATAAACAGGTAAGTGAAGTTTGAGTGTAAACATAGTAACTCATAAATCAAACTCAAATACAAATAATGCAAGTAGTTTGTAGTACTAATAAAGTACAAAAAACACTTCTGCTGCGGCAAACGCCTATCCTTACTTGGTTCCAAAATCCTTCTGAATTTCAGTCTTACTCTTTCCTTGTTACTTCGCTCCTGATCCTGAAACCTACCAAAGACGGTTTAATGTTCGATATCCAACCGGGCAGGTATAATCATTGTTGTCTTCCACCCACACAGATGAAATACTTCAATAGTGTTTCACTTTCGCCGCATCTTTGTTCGTAGACTAAGGTGTTTTGCGTCGGAAATCAATTCAAACCAATAAATGGACTTACCCAGGCTAGCGTGAAACATATACGATAAAGATTTCGACATTAAACAAGAAAAACGCTGTAAGAGAATAGAAATATAGGTAGCATATTTCCATTTACTGGACTATTAATAATAACTAAAGGCCGGTAAGATGTGCGCTTGCGTGCGATACAAGTTAACTGGACACAAAGTATGAATGACGTCAGATGTACAGCACGACCATTAAATTTGCAAACCTCTAAAACAACATAACGTAGTACTCTGCGAGCTGGTGAAGCATTGCCTTGCAAGTGTATAACGCGACTGTCTTGTTTCCTCTCGCACCTGGTTGTCATGGTCGGGCTCTATCTACCTGCCTTTGTTTACATGGGCAGTATACCTATGGAAAAGCACACATGCCTCCGGCTTTTAATAATAACCTTCCGTACCAGATTATCAGGTAATTTGAGCAGTATGGGAAGATCATCTCAAGGTTAAAAAATTAAATTAAATACCGCGAACTTAAAACTGAGTATAGTTTTTAAAGGCTTTATGACTTTATGATGCAAAAATAATGCTATAATAGAGCAACATGGCTCGACGGAAACGCCTGGGGCTAGTGTTCCGGAAGTCCTGGGTTCGATAGCGGAGGCCTCCTATATGACCACAGATTTCGCCGTTGTTTTTCCTTGATCGCCCATTGCTGGAGTGCTCTGCGTTGGTTTCGTGGAGATCTTGAAAACTCTGCTGTTGCTCCCCAAATATTGGTACTAATTATAGCTTATTGATAAGTAAGGCTTTGAATGTATTTTAACCTAATTGATTTAGTTTAGTGATTCATTATATTAGAAATGCATTTGAGAAAACTGGGCATTTATAAAACAAAACTGATTTAAATTTAAATCGCGATAATGAATCTCATATATTGCAAGCTCGCGCATCACAATTTACAAGCACTTGAGTTGAACTTATGGCAGACATACTGGCCAAGAGGAAAGCACAGATCCCATTTATAGGCCCAGAACCTGTCTTAGGTATTACAAATTAATGCTAACACCAGCTATTAAGCTGCATTCAAAGACAGCATAATAGTATACTGGAAAAAAAATCCAGAAACAAAGACATGGAAAGCTACTGATGTAACAACCATGTCCTAAAAGAAGTTATCAAGAAAGCAGATGAGACTCATGTTGGGCCTGATGACCGGACATGGGAACTTCCGAAAACCCCTGCAAAAAATGGGGCTCTCCCATGTGTGGAATAGTGGAGGAATTGGCCTCTCCACCAAGTGTCGAACTTTCCCGTATTCCTATTTTTGGGCGGGTCGCAGACTAGCATGGCCGCGCCGTGGCTGAGTGGTTAGACCGCTTGGCTCTCACCAAGGCGCCCCGGGTGCGATCCCAGGCGACCGCAAAGTGAGATTTGTTGTGGACAACACGGCGCTGGGGCGGGTTTTCTCCGGGATCTCCGGTTTCCACCACCATCTCATTCCACCGGTGCTCCATCTTATCTCATGTATCATCAGTGTCATCGCTTGCAGTGCCGTATGTAGTAAAAAGGGGCGTTAAACAATACACAGTTCACATATTTCGCAGACTAGCTTTTCGCAACCGGATGGACAAACCAGTACCTTTCAGGAACTCTGTGTATCTCTGCTGCTTACTTCGTCCGTATCTACAACCTATACACCTCCTGGAGTTCTTTCAACTCATCAGTTCCTCCCGGGACTGTAAGCAAATTTTAAAGTAAATTATTAAATATGATCATATTCCATCCGTGCAACAATAAGTATTATATCCAAATTTAGTGGAATTAGTGTAGTTCAACATTTACTGCAGCAAAATATTCAAGAATTTTAGGAAGTTTTAATTTCAAGTAGCAGAATGAAAAGAAAGCACATATATATATATTTTTTTTTTTCTGAAAATAACTTCAAATTGAACACTCCCAACGACATGAGAGAAGAGAAGTAGCAAATAAACAATCGTTGTGAACGGTTCTGAAATTAATTCAACTGTTCAAAAATGTTGGAGCTGATTCCATTACGGACTGTCAGTTAATCGAACAAATGGTGACCACGTTGCCTAAAATGGCGTATTACTGGCATTGATTTCAATATTCGTAAGACTGATGTCTACCACACAGCAGTAATTACTTTGTTTCATTGAATCCTTCCACACTTTAAAATTGACGATAGTTATTTTTATCGAATTCTGCGTTTTATTCTATCTGATGCGTTGTATACAGATTACTTTCCCTGCATATCGTTGTTTATTGTTATGCAGCTTCAAAACTACCTAAGAGAAATCAAGAGAAATTCTAGAAAATATAGCTTTTTACATGTTACCTGTAGGTATGAGATGGATAGAGGAAATTGAATCAATAGTAAAATGATATTTAAAATGTACTTCCTATATGTTGGCCTGAACTTCATTATCTTTCCGTGACTTTGCAACAACAGCTAATAAATTACAGTACTTAAAATATATTTTCATATGAAGGGCAGTTAGTGTGCAGAACTTACCGCAGGGAAGGGGATCTGTCCCCTTCAGCGGCCGTGGTGCGGGCGCTGCGGACTCCTAGCATCGTGGTACCTCTGACGTTACTAGAGGAACCTCGGGTCGAACATTCCAGCTCCGTCCTGATAGGGAGTTGTTCGGATTGGGTTGGACTCGAGGGGGGCAGTGGTTCCCGATACCCATGGGAGATCGGGTACGTCTCCGGACGGGGTTGAGGTAAGCCATTAATATTCCCACGTACTAGCCAGCATAGCTAGTAGAAGGTGTGCTAGATCACCAGGTGGCCCCACCGAGGTCATATCGGTAGCCTTCCCATTTTGGAGTTGGCGCGCGTAAGTGGCGTATCCACATCCATCCCGTCTTGAATGCATAGGACCAGTTGGGGGGGGGGGGGCTGTTAGTCTCTAGGTCTTGCCCTATGGAAAGTTCCACGAGACGCCGGGTGCCCTTTCGGGACAGCTCGGTAAGTCTGGGGTCGAAGGAGGCCCGGGTCCTTGGTCCTAGAAATCCAGGACTAATGGGAGTAAAACCTCTGGCATTAACTGTGTGCAGAACTTCGTTAAAAATCTACACGCCACGTTCTTTTAACATCCCGAAATACTAATAGCAAGAGACAAATGGGCATTTTTAAAAATTGAATTTTTGTATTCAGGGACCTCAAAATATGTATTTGTAGTGAACGTTTGAAATTGATTTTTTTGTTGTTGTTTTAAAATACAATATTCCGTATAAATGCTTGCAAAAGAGAGTATAAAGAAAAGTAAATTAACATTAGGAAATATTAAAATTATTGAAACTTTCCTATGAATAATAAAAGATTTGGAATTGGCTGATTCCACAACAGTTTACAGGAAATATGTGGCGTGTTTTAGAGAGACCTAAAATACGAGTCGTTTCCGTAAAATAAGGTCTCCAATTTCATTTAATATAGAGAATATGTTTATTGTCAATGAAAGTTACAGTGGTGGAAAGGCGGAACTTACAGCTATTTTTCAACGTAATCACCATTGCGATCGACGCACTTTTGCTTGCGCTGTGGCAGTTTTTGTATACCCTTGTCATAACACTCTCCCGCCAAGCTGCGCAGGTAGCGCTCAAATTATCGTCGGGCTGGAAATGTGTTCCACCCAGATGTGACTTCAACTCAGAAAACAGATGATAATCACTGGGTGCTAAGTCTGGACTGTAGGGGGGATGGGTGTGGATGTCCCATTCCAACTGGGCCAGGAGATCAGCCATCGGTGAGCATTTTGGGGACCCACCTCGCACACACCTTGCGATAATGCAAATGGTCGGTCACAATCTTGTCAATCGCAGTCTTACTGACTTCAGGGATAAGCTCGCACAGTTCGCGAACTGTCACATGCTGATCTTTAAGCATTTCTTGCTCCAATTTT